>NKZO01001535.1:0-36358 GCA_002370185.1 Metschnikowia sp. 01-655c1
TATAAGCCACTCCGGTTCCTCTCTTGAGGAACCATCAACGAGCAAAGTATTAGTAAGGCATAAATGTATTAAAGAACATAACAATTAGTACACTTTACAACTAGTACATTTCCCACTGGTACAATCCAAGACTAGTACACTTTTCGATTAGTACACTTTTCGATTAGTACACTTTTCGATTATTACACTTTTCGATTATTACACTTCTCGATTAGTACACTCCAAGACTAGTTCACTTCTCGACTAGATACAATACTAGTACACTTTAGGACTAGTACACTTTACGACTACAGTGTTTTTCAAAATTATTCAAGCCAGGGTGGCGAAATTTTTGGAACCAAAAAGACAGAATGGTTCAAACCACACTAGCAAAACTAGACAAATCAATAATTCAAAAAGTTTCGTACCCCTTACAGTTCAGTTCCGTCCGTTCTAGCCCTTCACTGGTACTGCAAGATTCCCAAATGTAGTACGTATATGGCAATCCACCAGATATAAGGTTTCAGACCGTTGAAATGTAATGAAAATTGGTGTTAAACATTACGCCATTCGGTTTAAAAGACTGTGCAAAGGGGTACGAAACTTTTTGAACCATTGGTTGTTTAATTTTGCTAGTGTGTTCTGAATCGTTTTGCTGCACTCGTTTGAACAGTTTTGAAAAACACTGTACACTTCTCGACTACACTCCAAGACTACACTTCTCGACTAGTACACTCTTCACTGTCCCTCATGTGTCGCACCAAGTGGCTTAGCGCAACGCATGAGTCACTCTCGAGTTCAAAGTGCATTTCTTTGGTTTGTGATGAACTGCTTTCTTCAATTGGGAAAATACTTCACTATACAACCAGCCATGGTTATGAACCCATTCACTAATCTAGAGGGTTTTATCAAGCAGATCCGGGAACGGTCCGTCAAAAAGGAATACATTGCCCGAGTGAAAGGTAAGTTCCCATTGTATGCGCTCAAGCTGGACCAACCTTTATCAGAATGAGGTTTTGCTCGAGTACTCTAAGAAACAACCCCACCTCGTTTCGTTACGTCAGTTGGCTGGTTATGGTGAGAAACTCAGCAAACAGAAAATTTGGCGTCTGCAAACTTTGTCCGCTTGGAATTACCTATCCGTTTGGCCATGAGAATCAGGGACTTGCTGACGTTATTTTTGGTGTGGTCAACAACTTCCACTTGGCACAGATGTACCAGTCATATTACCACTCTTTCAATGCATTCCGCAAGATTACGACTAGTACACTTTTCGACTACACTTTTCGACTACACTCCACGACTACACTTTTCGACTAGTTCACTTTTCGACTTCATTTCTCAATTAGTACACTCCAAGACTACATTTTTCGACTAGTACACTTTTCGACTAGTACATTTTACGATTAGTACACTGTACGACTAGATACAATACTAGTACACTTCTCGACTACACTTTTCGATTAGTACACTCCACGACTACACTTCTCAATTAGTACACTCAAATAATAGTACACTTTACTATTAGTACACTTTTCGACTAGTACAGTGTTTTTCAAAACTATTCAAACCAGCGCGGTAATTGTTTCAAACCACACTAGCAAAATTAAAACAAACCGATAATTTAAAAACTTTTGTACTTATGACTTGAAAATTGCTAAGGATCAAGGATTTGAAATAAACTGTTTATGTGAAGCCTTTATTAAATATTAAAAACAGTAACTTTTGGAATTATTGGATTGTTCAATTTTGCTAGTGTGGTTTGAAACATTTTGCCGCGCTGATTTGAATAGATTTGAAAAACACTGTACACTTTTCGACTAGTACACTTTACGACTAGTACATTTTACGACTAGTACATTTTAAGATTAGTATACTGTACGACTAGTACAATACTAGTACACTTCTCGACTACACTTTACGACTAGTACCCTTCAAGGCTAGTACACTTTACGACTAGTACACTCCAATACTACACTTTTCGACTACACTTCTCGATTAGTACACTTTTCGACTACATTTTACGACTAGTACATTTTAAGATTAGTATACTGTACGACTAGATGCAATACTAGTACACTTTTCGACTTCACTTCTCGATTAGAGTACACTTCTCGATTAGTACACTCCAATACTACACTTTTCGACTACACTTCACGACTAGTTCACTTTTCGACTACACTTCTCGATTAGTACACTCCGAGACTACACTTCTCGACAGGTACACTTTTCGACTACACTTCGATTAGTACACTTTTCGACTACACTTTTCGATTAGTACACTTTTCGACTACACTTTTCGACTAGTACACTTTTCGACTACACTTCACAACTACACTTCTCGACTACACTTCTCGATTAATACACTCAAATACTAGTACACTTTACGACTACACTTTTCGATAGTACACTCCGAGACTACACTTCTCGACATAAGTAGTATGTATTCGCATGGCTTCCATGCATGCGCGCACCAAACCAAGCCTCTCCACGTCAACAGCCGCGCCCAAGTCTCCACGCTCACCTCCTCTTCTTTCCGCCGCTGCTGAGACTGTGGCCCCTTTTCCGGCTGCCTGTTCCTGTAGATCTAGACACGTGAGGTTTCT
Source organism: Metschnikowia sp. 01-655c1 (assembly GCA_002370185.1). NCBI lineage: Eukaryota > Fungi > Ascomycota > Pichiomycetes > Serinales > Metschnikowiaceae > Metschnikowia > Metschnikowia sp. 01-655c1. The sequence goes on from NKZO01001535.1 coordinate 2,586, forward strand.
AGAACGACGTGTTTGGCTACGTGCATCGTCCGCGTGGTTCCGTGCCCATCCGCCCCGTCTTGTCTACATATACGATTGGTCCCCACCGTCCCGGGCTCATAACTGGCCTCATCCTTGGTTCATAACTGGTCTCATAATTGGTCCAATCAGGTTGTAACTGGTTCATAACTGGTCCATATCTGGTCTCCTATTGGTCCAAACAGCTTGTAACTGGTCCAACTGTTGGTCTTAAATTGGTCATACTGTCGGTTTCATTGGTCATACTATTATACCATTGGTGTATCATAATAAGAGTCCACACTGCTGGTTTCATTGGTTATACTCGGTGTACCTGCTTCTGCTCTCTTTGAAGTCACCGGTCCATACTGTCTGTCTATTTTTAGTTCATACTGTCTGTCTACACTGGTCCATACTGTCTGTCTATACTGGTCCATACTGTATCTCTATTGTTAGTCCATACTCTCTAGTCTAATACTGGTCTATCCTGAGTCACTGGTCAATACAGTGTCTCTATTATTAGTCCATACTGTCTAGTCTATTACTTGTCTATCTTAAGTCACTGGTCTATTACTGGTCTATTCTAAGTCACTGGTGCATACTGTCAGTCTATTACTAGTCTATATTTAGTGATTGTTCCGTTGGTCTCATTTGGTCTATCATATTATTGGCCTCCTAAGTGTCATTAGTCTATCTAGTCAGGTCTATCTAGTCAGGTCTATCAGGTCAGGTCTATCTAGTCAGGTCTATCTAGTCAGGTCTATCTAGGCAAGTCTATCAGGTCACGTCTACCATAGTCAGGTCTATTATAGTCATTGGACTGTCTCTTATTGGTTTATTATAAGTCTCTGGTTTCCTTACTGTCAGGCCTATCTCTCATTGGCCTATCTCATTGGCCTGTCCCATTGGTCTATCCCATTGGATCCCATTGGATTGTTTGTCTTTACTGCATATTACTGGTCTTTCTTTCGTTGACTTTCTATTATCGGTCTAAACTTTTAGTCTTCTTTCGCTGGTCCACCAACCAATTTCTTCTATTGACTATTGGTCTACTAAACAGTTGATCTGTCATTATCATTGTTATTGGTCACTGTTGATCTACTTCGTCACTCGATTGGCCTATCCACTGGTCTATTCTACCGTCTACTAGTATACCCTATTGATTAGTCTTGGTCTACTACTGGTCTATTGCCTATTATGTCATTTGAAATCACGTTTTTGGGCACATCTGGAGGTCCGCTCGACTCAGGAAACTGCCTGATTCTCATCAAATCCGCCAAAATATCATATGCTGATATAGTCAAGAACGGCCAAAAGTGCTTGGTGGCTATAGATGCTGGCCTGGGGCACCTGGCCATCACAGACCTCATCCACGACTCACGAGGCATCCCGAAACGCCAGTTGGCTATGTACGCCGATAGCTTGCGTGCTCAGGAATACAGCAGTCTCCCTCTAACATGGCCATTTATGGCCCTTCGGCACCTGGACCGGGCCCTGAGCCCGTTGCTCCTCCTGCACCAGGTGTTCCGGTGTTTATCCACCGTGCTAGTCCTGCATCCGCACATGGATCATATTCTGGCCTTAGCCATCAACCTGCCACTTTTCGAAACGAAAAACCCCGGACCCCGTGTGCAGGTGCTAGGCCATGACTTCACCATTTCCAACCTAAACAAACACATTTTTAACGGCATCATCTGGCCCGACTTGCCCCTGTTCAAGCTCTTTGACCTTGTGTGTATGCCGGAACTCAAGCCCACCTCCATAGTCAATGGAGCATATACAGTGACATCGTTTGAGGTGACGCATGGGCACATTTCCAAGGGAGGCCATAATGAGGGCTTATACAAGCTGCTGGCGTTTTTGATCAGTGAAAACAGCCTGCAGAATAAGCTCTTGGTGTTTGGAGACTTTGAGCTGGACACGTCGTCCCAAGCACCCAAAAACGCCGTGGTGTGGCGTCACGTGGCACCCTACGTGTTGGACCAAACGCTCCGGGGGATTGTTTTAGAGTGTTCCACGTCCATTGTCGACCCCCAGATCGATTTGTATGGGCACCTAACCCCAACGCACGTGATCGCCGAGCTCCAGAATCTCGAGCAGCTTTGTGTAGCGAGCAGGCCTACGCCTTTAAAGGGCCTTGACATCATAGTGACTCACGTGAAGGATGTGGTGACGGGGGCGGATCCTCGCCAGAAAGTGCTCAAGGAATTACGCCAGTTGAGCGATGCAAAGGGGCTTTTCTTGCGCTTCTCCGTCGCCCTCAACGGTGTCCTGATGGTCATATAAGATTGGTATTGATATGAATTTGTTGGCTGACATGAAACTATTGGCTGATATAAATTTGTTGGCTGACATGAAACTGTTGGCTGACATGAAACTGTTGAAGCTTAGGAAAAAGATGTGCAACTCACTTGAAACTCATGATACTGTGTCTGATTTTGTGTGAATTTGACATTGAGGTGAATCAGACTCTGAAACTGAATGACTGACGCGAAAATGTTGATAGTTTTCATTCTATGATTCTCATACTGGCTCTATGTGAATACTGGTTGATTCCATGGGAACTGATTTATGGATAACTGGTATCTCATGTTACGTGAAACTGCTATGGACTGATGAATCTTTCTCATTTCACGTGGTACTTACACGAACCGAGATCATTGTGAAACTGGAACTGAAAGAACTGGTGAATTGATACTGGGGTCTTATTATGTGAACTGACGTCAGCTGATGATACTATTCATTTTGAGACTGATCCTGAGTGCATTGAAGCTAATGTGAGCTGGTACTACGGAGAGTTTGGTACTGGAAGAGATTGACTCGAAGAGAATGACTCGAAGAGATTGGACTCGAAGAGATTGGATTCGAAGAGATTGGTACTACAGTTGATCTGGTATTCTTATCAGATGTGATGCTGATACTACTACTACTGATCTCGTCATGTGACTACTACTACTGATCTCGTCATGTGACTACTACTACTGATCTCGTCATGTGACTACTATTACTGGATCTAGTATGTGACTGATACTGAGCGAAAGTGATCTGGTCTCTTTGTCTGTATGTTATGCTGTTGTTGATTCCTTTGTTATGCTGATACTGGAGTCTGATCCTAGTTTCTATGGCCTGGTGTTTTGGCCTGGTGTTTTGGCCTGGTGTTTTGCCTGGTGAAGGTGATTATATCGGAGGTATAGTGCCCATAAAAATAAAAATGTGTATATGTGAATCGGCATGGGTATCGGTGATATCCAGATTCACATTGGATATAAAGTGATTTGTAGATGTGTATTTCCATCCATAGACTGTTTTCGTAGTGTGCAAGAGACCCCATACAAAAGCATGGACAGTACGAATATACAAGGATTGCCGGACTACAGGACTACACTTGACTGCACTAGACTATCCTGGACTATGCTGGTTCATGCTAGTCTAATTTAGATAGATCTTAGGTAATAATCCTTTAAAGCAAGCTGTCGTTTAACGTTTCCAACTTCGGTCATTCTCTTTTCTCTTGGGTGTTGATCTTTTTCTCTTAATCTCTCTCTTGATCTGTTTTCTCTTGGGTGCTGATCTCTTTCTCTTGATCTCTCTTGATCTCTTTTTCCTGATCCCTTTTTTCTCTTCTCTTGATCAATTGATGGTGTATGCGTCACACGACATTCTCTGGTGCAACGTGAAGGGGTATGGGTTTTCGGAGTCGTCGTTGGACACCACATCCACCACCAGCAACTTGCCAAGCGAAAGATCCGACTCTGTCACGTTCTCCGTGCGCATGGCATCGAACTTCACCTCCATGGGGAAAAGCACGTCCTCAGACTCCACGGGAATGGAGAACTCGAAGTTGCCCTGCGCCTCGCCAAAGTCGATCTGACCAATGGTAAACACCACACCTTCATCGGTTTCATCATATTGCACCAGCCCTGATGAATCCTCCTTCAACACCACATCCTGCAGCACCACAGGAACCACCACACGCACGTTCTCCAACGATTGCTGGTTAGGGTGTGCATTCAAGTAGTCCAGCGTCAACTCGTACTCGATATTGACATCGGCCACGTCGCCGTTGAGCGAGACCCATACGGTAAACAAAAGAGGCACCAATGAAGCATCCTCGGCCTTGGCCAACGCCCTCCATCTCAAAACACCCAAACTTTGGTCATTGCTGGGGAACGGTTTGGACTTATCCTTGAGAGAAATTTCGCCCGAGGAGGTGAACAAAGCACGGTCCACGTTGGGGTGCGTCTTGTACTGCACGGCTGGATTGTTGACCACGTTCAACACAATCTTGGAGCGGGCATATTCCAGTCTATTGATGCGTAAGTTGAGATCACCCTTGATTTCCGTGGCAGACACCGAACCTTCGCGAGAAAGCTGTGCTGTGATCTTCTCGTTGATGGTAATAAGCACACCATCATGGACAGCAGACGTGATGGCTGGGGAAGCCGACGAAACGCGGTCGTGGCCAGCCAAGTCCGCCACCCTCGATGCAGGGTGGGGAGAATGGGCTGCCGAAGTAGCCGAAACTGGTGCCGGAGTAGCGAGCCCAGAAGACACATTGTGGTTTTGAGCATTGGCTTTTTGGGCATGGGAATGGGCATTTTGGGCAGAACCAGCTCCAAGAAGCGATTCTCTCTGGTCTGAACCACCTCTAGCCACAGGTTTCTTGCCCAATTGCAACCCACGGCCACCAGCTGCTCGGCCACCAGCACGACCACCAAGAGCTCCTCCACCAAGAGTTCCAGCAGATTCCAGCGACCCATAGGCCCCACTGGCCCCACTATTCTGGCCCATGGAAGGACCCAGTGGTGGACCTTCATACAGCACATTCACATTGCCCATACCTCCCATCAGGTTGCCCATTCCTCCCATCAGACTGCCCATCAGGCTGCCCATCAGATTGGCCATGCTCTTCTGCAGGCTCTCCAAGTTCTTCCGGGCCAACTCCTTCCGTTGAATCTCCTTGGCGCGTCTCCTCCGCTCCTCCGTGGCCTCGATCTCCTTATTCCGCTCAATGATCTCCTGGATCTTTTCCTCATGCGAATCCATCTCCAAGAAGCTCTGCACCTGCAGCAACGTCAACTTCTCGCGGAAACCCAACGTCACGATCTCGTCAAACGCAGAAAGGATCTCAAACGCATTGGCAAAAATCTCCTTTTCGTCCACACTGCGCAACAAGTTGCTGACCACCCCCACAAATAAATGCAACGTGTCGATATCCTGCAAAATGTTGGACTGCTTATTGGTCAAGAGCACGATGTAGTACTCCTCAAGCGGTTGGTAAACGTACCGGACAGACTCGTCCTCTACGGTGGTGTTTTGGGAGCCAGACGACGAGAGCAACAGCGGGAAGTTGGCAAAGAGCGTAGTGATGCGGTCCTTGCTAAGATCACGGAATTGTCTCAGTACAAGCACCTTGCCGCCGTGGGTGCATATGGAAGCTGCTAGAATGGCCATTATGTTTGGATGGTTGGTGGTTTGGGTAACGTGTGCAACTTGTTTGGTGCGCGAGGTCGTGCGCGGCTCAAAAAACACGCCAAAGAAAGTTGGGCTATCAACCAGAACAAATATACCTCTATATATAGATATACATAAATATACATATAAATATTTATTTATGTATGTGTATATGTATATTTGTATGAGTGTGAGTGTGTGTGTGAGTGAGTGTGTGTGTGTGTGACACAGTGTACTTGTATTTATATATGTGGATCTGTGTGTGGTGGTGTGGGAGTGCTGGAGTTGGCGGTGAGGCACCCGTACACCAGGCCTAATAGTCCTGCCAATGATCCAACCACCACCCACCACCAATTTAGGTAGTTATTGGTGGTAGTGGCTGGAGCTAGAGGTATTGATGTGAGCTTCAGTGGAGTGCCAAAGGAACGTAGTTGTACCCATACTCATATCCATATTCTCTCATACACATGATGACTTCTTAGTAATATCATGTGATGGTCACTCATGAACAATTGACACTGACACTGACACTGACACTGACACTGACACTGACACTGACACTGACACTGACACTGACACTGACACTGACACTGACACTGAGTCACGATACTGAGTCATGAGTTTGTGAAAGTGTTTCATAAATCATTCAAGACAGTCACTAGGGGTCGCTAAAAGTCCTCATGCACTCAGTCACTAGGGGTCACTAAGAGTCGTCATGTTCTCAGTCATGATTCTAAGTCATGGACTGATACTCATGGCCCATAGTATTATACTCAAGGCAAGACAGTCGTTCAAAAGTGTCACCTATTCAGTTATATTTGACCTCATAGACAATGATCGCACTCATGATAGTCAGTCATGTACTTCTCATTATATCGACTGATGATAACGAGTAGTCATGTACTCCTCACGATAAAGAGTTCCCATGTACTCCTCATGATATCCACCCATGATGACACGAGTGTCATGTGCTCCTCATTGCGTGACTTTAGTGTCATATTCTTGGTCTGACTGCTGAGTGTTTTGTCATGATGACAGTATCATGAAATTCAGTCTGTCCAGCCCTTGACAGTAACATTTAAGGTTCAGTGACTTCTTAGTTCCAGTAATTCATGAAAGGCACAGGCCTTTGCAGTGAATTTTGATAGATAACTGGGTATCAGTCATATCATGATTTAGGACTGTGACTTGGGCAGTCACTTAGAATAGACTCTCACGACGCTTTGTTTTCAAGCACCTTCTTCTCGTCCTGGAGCTTGCCCAATTCTCTTTCAATTTCATCAATCAACGTGTCGTAACCACACGACCGGGACCTGACCCGTGCCTCCCGAAGCAACCGTTCCGCCTTGTCGTAATCTGCAAGGTGCAAATGGACCACGCCAAGGCCATAAGTGGCAAGAGCCACGGTTTCGGAGATGGCTTTGTTCTCGGCCAACACATCGCTGGGCAATTGCTTGGCGCCGTTGACCACCGACTCGTACGTGGCCGTGACCATCTCAATCAACTTGGTGCGGTTGGTCGCCAACTCCTCGTACTTTTTCTTGTCTTCTTCCAGAACAGATGCAAGAATCTTCTGGCGCACGCCATTGGCCTCATCTTTGCCCACACTTATGGGCTGGAGCGGGTCGTGGATGGCCTTGACGATGTCGTAGTCGATGTTAGCGTCCTTGGCGAATTTCTGGTGCATGATCTGCTGCTGGGCTTGGATCTGCTCCGCCTGGAAAAAGAGCAACGATGCCGTGTTGCACTGCGAAAGCAAGAGCATATGGGGAGATACTCCTGCAAGCAACATTTTGCTGGTCATGGCCAAGTTGATGTTGCTGGCTGCATTGATGTCGCCCACGGAGATACAGATGGCCGAGAGCATTTCGAGCCCAAGGAAGAACTCCTCTGCAAACGGGTACCATGCCTCGGGGTTGGTTTCCATCACCAATACTCCATCCACCAGTTGATTCAAGTCTCCTTTTGTTTCTGATACCTTTTTGTCCTTTTCCTTCCCGAAATTGCCAACTACTGCAAATTTGCCCAACTCTTGTACATCCTTCCCCTTTGCTTCGTTCCCCTTTTCACCCGTCTGACCATCCTGTTTTTGGAGGGGAACAATGGGAAGTTCTGGGGCCTCAAAAAGGGAAGATTGTGATACGCCCAACTTCTTATTCACCTCATCCTGAGCTATCAAAAGATGCGTGATCAAAATGGCTTTCGAAAGCAGCGCATTGTTATGGTTCAACTCCACCAATTTAAGAGCAATACGGAGATCCTTCTGGATGATGTGCGCCCGGTGGTCGATTCCCCGGATTAAAGCAGCCTCCGGGGTCCCTTTCTCCGCTTTCAAAGCTGAGAGGTAAAGCGTGGCGATCTCATTGTACACAAAACCAGCCTGATCAACCATGGAGAGCCGCTCGTACATTTCCGCCACTTTCAACTGCACTCCGGTGTACTCGTCGGAAATGGGATCCACCTTCTGCGCCTTGCACTCTTCTAGTGCCTGCAAATAGTACTTGAGGGCCAATTGGTAGTCCTTCTCGCCCTTGTCACTTTCGGCAATAATTCCCTTACGTAATATGGCCGCCACCGACGACGGGAACGTGTGCTTGGGCCACCACATGTAGTATGCGAATGCCGAGAGGGAGACGAGCCAGAATGCGCCGGTGACGGTTTTTTTGAACCGGGAAACCGGCGGCTGAAGGTTCTGGAAGTAGTTCTGGTTGTATTGCCGTACCCTTAGGGGGCGGACCGAACGCGTGGCTCGCCTGGAAAGAAGCCGAAACATGGGGTTGATTTTGGGGGGGAGGGAGAGACCGCTTTTATATGGGGTCACGTGATGATTAGTCCTGGTGCACGGGTGTTGTAAAGGGTCACGTTCAACAGCCCTGAACAATATGAAATAGCCCTAAACAATATGAAACATCTATGAAACACCCTGAAACATCTCTGAAACACCCTACAACAAACTTATGAAGAGTGTCTTTTTTTTCTGGGGAATGTGGCCTTTTATAGTGAGCCCTGCAGCCACAGACAGTTTGCCACTCTATGCATTACCGAATTAGGACATGAAACAACCCTGAAACACCCACGGCAATGCAATGCACTCGCTGCATACACTCTCAGCATATAATTGCTGTATGAAGCTATAACGTATACTTAATAGTCACTGTTCCAAGTTTAAACAGTGGAAACTGGAGGTGTTACATGTGTATCACGTGATGAACAAATAATTTGGTGTACGGGTGTTGTCACGTGACGAGATTATCACGTGACAGACAAATTGGTGTACTGATTTCTCACGTGACCGAAACTTATAATTCCATAAATCCCACAGATCCTACTAATCCCCTCTTCATGTCCAACATAGCCAACATTTTCAACCCGCCCAAAGGCAGAGACTTATCGGACGATGAGTGCTTGGGATGTACGGCTGTACAGCTGGTGGTGAGTCTCTGCGGTGGAGTGTATTTCCTCTCACCTTACCCGTTTAGGAATAAAGCCGGCGTGGTGGATCTCAAAAAGCACCCCCTCTGGTTCCAGAAAAGTGTACGTGGCCTCGGCATCGGACTCGTAGCTTTGGCTATGTACAGGGTGGGGGAGTTGGGCCAGATTTGGTATAAAAGAAGGTGATTTTTTGTACTGAAGATGGGTCAGGGCTCTGGGTCAGGGCTCGTGACCCAGAGCCCAGAGCAGAATTCCAGCAAAATTCCAGCAGAAAAAAAACAGTAGAAAAAAAACAGCAGAACTCAAAATCATGATTCATGAGTGGCACTGACTTATTTATTGCTCTTGGTTTGAGTCATGCTTGGGATTGGCCAGTACGAGGACTACAACTACTGACTCCAGGTCCACCAGTACACCTGTACACCAGTACCAGATCTGCCATACAGAAATGGTAGTGTCATACCGAAATGGTAGTGTCATACCGAAATGGTAGTGCCGTGATCATATGGAGTGTTAATTTTGTGGATATTTTTGTGGGTATTTTTGTGGATGTCATGGGGATGGAGAATGGTATGAGCCCTGGCCTGAATGAATGGTGCTGTAAAACTTATCCCATCTAAGCCTAGTACTCATGGTATAGAACTACGGACTATGGACTATGGACTATGGACTATGGACTATGGACTATGGACTATGGACTATGGACTATGGACTATGGACTATGGACTATGGACTATGAAAAAGAAAAAGAAAAAGAAAAGACAAGGACTTGGGCTTTGGATCTGAAAATGGGGTCTTTCCTGTATATAAACATTGAACCAATTTATGGACCCACTACAACATCCATATATACAACACCTATACCAGAGGAACAGAGCAATTTTGTTCTCCTCATGCAAAAATGGATATAATAATGTCCTATGTCTTTAGTACATTCCGTTGGAACATTCATTTGGGCATCCGTTAGTCAATCACAACTGCCCACTGGACCCGGCTTCGGCTTCGGCTTCGGCTTCAGCCTCCCAGGGTCTCACTCAGACAATTGGATAATCATACATAGTAGGCCTCATGATACCTCTATACTTAGGGTCCCGTCTATGGTGGATTTATACTCCATTCTACTCTGTTAAATTAAACTTAGGTCGGTGAGTGAAACTAACATTCTTTTTATAGAATGATGACTACTCTATTAATGAGACCCTTTCTCAACAATATAAGAATTTTGTAAAATTTAGTTAAATCATTTATCTTTATTAAAATAGATAGACTGCCGGGTGTTAGATCCTTATAGGGAGGACACTACCTATAGAGACATTTCAAAGCCTACTATGTCCGAACGTAATATGGCCAGGCTATCATTATAACAAGTACTATATTGGTTGTGATATGGAGTTTGCAATAGTCATAATGGATTTTTGCAATATCCATCATTGTACGAAGTACTAGGATGGCTACCATTGTTCTAGTGGATCGCTTTTCGACGCTACGTTTCTTCTCAATTGCTATAAACCATACTGGTTTCTCTCTGAGGAAAAATCAACGAACAAAATTAGTACATAACGTTCAACAAGAATCTATTATATATAGTTATATAGGTCGTGATATAGATATAGGTATAGATAGATAAATCGGAAAATAAATATACATGTATATAGGGCCATCTGTTAGTTCCACGATAGGCAGGGCCCTGTCTATAGAGGATTCATGAAGCCTACTCTGTCCGATCGTCAGGCCATCATTGTACGAAGTACTATGTATAAAGAGATTATTCCTGTCCAGCTTAGTTTTGTTAACGGCACCAGAACGCCCGATCTTTACTATCTGATCATCGCTTATTTCTCGTCCCTCTCCCATGTGCACGGCATCTACTGCCGCACTACTCCTGAGGGCTTCGTTGGCTCCTTCTCCGGAAGTGACTCATCTGTCAATCAATTGCAATTAGCTCTTGATTCTCAGTTTTCCAATCTCATGTGGCTTTGCTTTGCAGATTAATCTTGCTACTCCTTTCAATCCTTTAACAAACGTTTTGTGGATACTGATCAAACCCTCCAGAGGTGAAAATGAACTCTAATTGATGCGAATCCAAATAACAACCCTTGATTATATCTTCTGCACAGTCACCAGCTTTTATAATTTGACTCATTTCAACTTGATTTGCATCCAGTCTGCCTAAACCTGCTTGAGTTCCAGGGTGCAGTCTTTTATTCAAGACGACACCGATACTTTTACAGCATAATTTCACCAACAGAGTGTCATATTTGGAGCTGATAGGTTTATTATCTCTGGACGTTGGACTGTCTGCAAAAAGCACTTTATTAGGAAACCATTCCTTTTTATCAAGGAAGTAGGGCTTCTTTATTCCCGGAAGAGGTTCACGGTCGCCTGTTAAATCAAACCGATACCAGATCGACATTGCTATAGCAGTCACGAAGCAAATTTCAACATCTTTATTGCGACAAGCTCCCATAGAATGTGGTTTACTGCTTTCGGTAATTTCATCACCTATTTTGGTAGTGAATATTAATAATGGCACTCTTCCACGAGCCGAATCATGATCAGTGAATGATATATCGGAAAGCTCGGCGACTCTCTTATTTTTGCCTCGGTATAGAAGGTGATGGCCCATTAAGACCTCCAATACTGCATTGATGCCATCATAGATGTTTTTCTTTCCTTCCTCCCCAGTTAGGTTATAATGCAGCCATCATAGTGAAGTTTGCTGGCCATCACAGTGGATTCTGCAATGACCATCATGGCACTTCGTGCAATGGCCATCATAGTGGATTCTGCAATGGTGCAATGATGGCTACCATTGTTCTAGTGGAGAGTTTTTCGGGTAACACGTTTCTCTCAAAGTTATATAAGCCACTTCGGTTCCTCTCTTGAGGAACCATCAACGAGCAAAGTATTAGTAAGGCATAAATGTATTAAAGAACGTAACAAAAATACGTATATATGTATATATGGCCATCAGAGTGGTTCGTATAATGGTGGCCTGGCCATAGTAACACATTAATCATTATTCAAATGGCAGGAGCTAAAGGAGGCAAACTGGTTTCTATTAAACAAACTACTGCTAATCCAGGTTGTGTAGTAAAAAAATAATATACCATGTAAAGATGTGTTAGAATTTGATGGTGATAAGAAAAAAGCATCTTTAAAGAATGGTCATACAATTAACGACTTATATTCTTCTAGGTCTGAGGCATTAGAGGGTAAAATTCTAGTGGAACATATATATTACGTTATTCTTCTAGTGGAACACATATATTACGTTATTTGTTAAATTCTCGTTGTAACATTCAGTACTAAGTTATCTGTATTAGTCGATGATTCCCCATGAGAGGAATCAGGGTTGCATATATAACTAAAGAGAAAGGGGCGCGTCACTAGATGGCTGGTAGGTAGCTGGTAGATATCAGGCAGAGACGCTTAATAATACCTCAATAGGTGGAAATACCTATGGTGGATCTGACACTATTTGTGAGATTATCCATCATTGTACGATCCATCATTGTACGATCCATCGTTGTACGAAGTACTATGATGGCTGTGATATGGAAGTTGCTGCCATAAAAATGGAGTTTGCTGCCATAATAATGGAGTTTGCTGCCATCATAGTACTTAACACAATGATGGCTGATCTCGTTTAGGTTAACATATGTTATAAAGAACATAATACCGGGCATATCATTACCATTCTCATTATTAATACGATGCTTTGATTTTTATTTGTAAATTCTAAAGTTAGTAGTTTCATCCTTCTCAGTAGATAAAAATTATATATATATATATATTATGATTGTTAATGTTACGTTTCTGATACTATGCCTTACTGATCAGATTTCGTTGCTTTATTCAGAGAGGACAGAGCGGTTTATATAACTAAGGGGGAAAAACTGCATCCATTATTTTACGAAGTACTATGATGGCTGTGATATGGAAGTTGCTGCCATCATAATGGAGTTTGCTGCCATCATAGTACTTCGTACAATGATGGATCGTACAATTATGGATCGTACAATTATGGCTACCATTATTCTAGTAGAAGTTTTTCGGTGCCACGTTTCTCTTCAATTGTTATATAATCAGCAAGGGAGGAACCTTCAACGAACAAAATACATCAAATTAAGAATATATAAAGAAACTAAATCCGAAATTATCATAATTCGATCTAAAGTATTTAAGAAAGTCTATAAAAGTGATGTCATCTATGATAATTAAGCAACTAAGCCTGATTTATGGACTATAAACTTTATATTCCATTTTTAATTTAATACAATCTTCATAATTACCTATTTTAAATAATGTGAATTTATCCTCTCTGCCCGCTCTTTCGGCCTATATCTTGAATATTTATATGATGATAATTTAGATAAATCTAATTTAATGTAATGTGTGAAGATAAACTTAGACAAGAATTTAACTTATATAGTGATATAGGTAGTGGTATGCCATATGCCATACAGTCCTATACCTATTATATACCACAGTTGTTAGATTCTTGAATACGTCTAATACTGGGAGTTATGTTCATTCGTTGATGGATTCCCAATAAGTGGGAATCTGTTAGATCCACGATAGTCAGGGCCCTGCCTATAGAGGATTCATGAAGCCTACTCTGTCCGATCGTAACAATGGCCATTCCAAACGCCGTGCCAGTCCCTTTGGAATATTCTAGAACAATACTTACCATTGTTCTAGTGGAGAGGTTTTCGGGTAACACCTTTCTCTCAAAGTTATATAAGCCACTCCGGTTCCTCTCTTAAGGAACCATGAACGAGCAAAGTATTAGTAAGGCATAAATGTATTAAAGAACATAACAGAATCCGAGTAAATATATAGCTAGCCAGTGAATACCAGAGAGTGGAGCAGGGCGCTTAAACGCCATGTCACGAGGTAAGGTGAATCGATGAGTCCAAGTCACGGTTTATGGTGCCTTGGATGAGTCACTGGCATTCGTAGGCTCGAAGATACCTCTATGGGTAGTGTGTCTACCCATGGTAGGTCTAACAACAGTCCTATACCTATTATATAGCACAGTCCTATACCTATTATATAGCACAGTCCTATACCTATTATATACCACAGTCCTATACCTATTATATAGCACAGTCCTATACCTATTATATAGCACAGTCCTATACTTATTATATACCACAGTCCTATACCTATTATATACCACAGTCCTATACCTATCATATACCACAGTCCTATACCTATCATATACCACAGTCCTATACCTATCATATACCACAGTCCTATACCTATCATATACCATACAGTCTGTTATGTTTTTTAATACATTTATGCCTTACTAAAACTTTGCTCGTTGATGGTTCCTCAAGCGAGGAACCGAAGTGACTTATATAACTTTGAGAGAAATGTGTTACAGGAAAAACTTTCCACTAGAACAATGGATGGCCATTGCAGAATCCACTGTGACTATTGCAGAATCCACTGTGACTATTGCAGAATCCGCTATCACTATTGCAGAATCCACCATGACTATTGCAGAATCCGCTATGACTATTGCGAACTCCACTATTATGGATGCAACTTCTGTATCACAACCATCATATATAGTGCTTCGTACAATGATGGCATGACCATTTTTACGATCGTATAGAGTAGGATTCATGAATCCTCTATAGGCAGGGCCTTGCCTATCGTGGATCTAATAACTCACTGTTCATTACTTAGTATTCATTATTCAAATGACTAGAGCTAAAGAGATAAATCGAACTGTAAATTAGCAAGTGAAAATCTTAGTGGAAATATCCATTGTTATTTGTGAATACATTATTTTATCGTAATTAGAAAATGAGTTTTGAAGGGTATATTTGGGTTTTTTTTTTTGGTGAATTTGGGGTTTGTAGGGTGACTTTTTCCTCACCCAAGATAAATATAACGAAATATTATGAATACACACACTTTTTTTCTTTTTTTTTTTTTTAGTAAAAAAGTATTGATGAGAATAAATCTGCCGGTTATTGTTCGCTATAATACTTTTTTTTTTGGGGGGGGACTTTAAGCACGGCTCAGTAGTTAATGGTTGAGGTGGGAAAGGTGAGCCCAGGGCCCATAACCACACATCCATAAACCAGAAATTCAACAAACAACACCCCGTGAAATCTGAAATATTGATCACTTCTTACGATAAATGAATAAGTATACTTGTATCATTTTTTGTCACGGCAGCTTGGGGTACTTGTGCTTTTCTGCTTTTCTGCTTTTCTGTTCTGTTCACGTGACACTCACGTGAATATCACATGACTATCACGTGCTTATCCTGCATACAACCTCTTTTAGTCCGCACAGGTGCCCTGGCCTCACGGCTGAGTCGGGTTCCAAACCTTTAGTTGGCTTTAGACACGATCTGTCAGGCCCAGGGCCCATAACCACCACACTCCCCCCAAAAAGATCATAACCACCACATCCGCAAAAACCCACCAGGGCTCATAACCACCCCCTCCACTATCAGAACCCAATGGCAAAAGGGCTCGTAACCATCCTACCAGGCTCTCGCTGTTTCAGGTACAATCCGCCAGGCACCACCAAACATGAACCAGGAGAACAATCCGGTGGAACAATCGGATGGAAACAATCCAAGGGCTCAGGGCTCATATCCGCACAGCCACACAAAATCAATGGTACTGCAGACAACCAAGCGACCGTGGCCGTTCCCCCCCTAAGCATAACCCCATGATGTGGGGGGGGTAGTGAGCCATTTAAGTTAATTTAGGTTGAGATTCCGAAAATTCAGGAGACTGAATTTTTTTAGTTTGACAGGGCACGGGACTGCAGGCAGGCGCCCTCGGCTATGTGGCCTCCACCATCGGATGTATGGACCGACTGCATGGGCACATCAACGGTGTATATTTGCGCCCATGACCGAGCATGTGGACCGGTTCTCTGGAAAGCCCCCGGTCAGTTTTTGCGCTTTTGATGTCGCATTTTGTCGTCTGTCTGCATGTTTGGCGCACTCCGGCAGGTGCAATGGCAGGGAATGGGATGCACGGGTGTGCCCCCACGCACATTTCCACATGCCCACCACACAGCCCAGGGGCCCAGATTAGGCAACAGACTGCCGAGCTCTAATCGACCAAGGGTTGGTTTACAGCTTTACCAAAGCTTTCCCTCTGGAAACAACCGGACCCTTACCCTTGGAGAGAAAGCGCAATCTGTGCATCGATACATACGCGACATGCATGGTCCGGAGACCGACATTCTTAGTGATGCTTTGGAGAGCAATGCACCGGTGCCCCCCCAAAAACCGAGGGTGGCTACGTGCAGAACCGGGGGCACCACAGAACAGTGGAGTTCCGCAAATCCTGCCACCCCGGCTAAAAAAAAAACACCCGTCCGGCACCTTAGATAAGGCGCTTGTCAAAATCCCGTTTTTTCGGCGCCTGGCGACCTCGGATTTCATTCCGGATCTGGCTCTTGCTTGCCCTCTCGACCGTGCATGTCCACATACAAAGGTGTCTGTAGCAATGACGTCGAGCATGCAGCGCGTCTTAAGTATTTGCCGCACAGAACGGTCGAGGCATCGGCCGCTAAAGCAGAGACAGGCGGAAAAGAAAGCAATGGCCTTAATAAGCAGGATGTCTACAAACCACCTCCACTTCTTGGGGGCAAAAAATTGGGAGTCTGGGGCCAAAAGTACGGCGAACGGCGGGTCGTGCGCGGCGCAAAAATACATATATGCGGTACTCATGCGCAATCGCTCTCTGAACAAGCCCGCTACCACGACCGGTATATAGCAGTGCATATCAGGTACCATGAGCTGGTCTACCGTATACCCTTGCCTCTTTTCCATAACTCTTTTTGACGTGATAAAACAGGTATTCCGCCCTCGTTTACCCCCGTTTCTGCTTGTATCCCTTGGCTCTCTTCTCTCCTTTCCGGTCCCTACACCCCACCGGCCCAAATCCGAGGTTTTCCGGCTCCCAGCAAAGCGTACCCCGAGTCTTTATTCCGACCAGGCTTAGATCCGTCCTTCGGTTTATATACTTCATTTCCGGACACCCACACTAGATATTTCCATATTGGGAAGTCCACCCCTATTTATTGGTTCAGAAGTTCGTTTTTTACTAAAACCGACCCGTTAAGCGAGCCACGAGCGGCATATACCGATCCATACAGCTGACTAATCGTCCCTAAGTTTCAGACGAGTTTCAGGATTGTTTCAGGATTGTTTCAGACTTTTAGTCGAGTTTCAGACGAGTTTCAGACGAGTTTCAGACGAGTTTCAGACGAGTTTCAGACTGGTATATCAAAGTATCCCTGAAAACAGTTAGTCACACAGTGACCCATTTAGAGGAAACAGATTTGTTTCATCTTTGTTTCATCTTTGTTTCACGTTTGTTTCATCGTCGTTTCATCGTTGTTTCAGAATTTACAACTAGTTCTGACATCTCAAATCGGTTAAACCATTTTAGTTACAGTTAGTTGAAACGTTTGGGCAAAATCGTTTTTGACTGTTTCACATTTGTTTCACATTTGTTTCAGACCAGTTTCAGATTTGTTTCAGACCAGTGTCACATTTGTTTCAGATTTGTTTCAGAAACCAGACCATAGAGCTTCAAAGTTCAAAACCCACAGTTACTCGAGATCTTCACATTAAATCGATTTTAACTGTTTCAGGAAAGTTTCAGGAAAGTTTCAAAAAAGTATCACATTTGTTTCACATTTGTTTCACTGTCCCAAGCGCAAATACAGAGGTTCAGGTCCTTACATCAGATCAGTTGATTACAGAACCGTCTAGACCATTTATTAGCGGTTTCATCCTTGTTTCACAGTTGTTTCACAGTTGTTTCACAGTTGTTTCACAGTTGTTTCACAGTTGTTTCACAGTTGTTTCAGTTGTTTCAGTTGTTTCACATTTGTTTCATCCTTGTTTCAGCTTTACCTTCATGGACCAATCATACATCATGGGACCCATCGACCCTAAGCAAGTGCCTACGGCGCACCGAGGAGGCTACGAAGAACAAGAGTACATGCGGCAAAACATGGAAGTCAAGAGCCAAGTCCCCCAAAATGCAGTTTTGCCCCAGGCAGTCCGAGGGGTGGCCCGAGGAGGAGGCTACCAGGATTACGGGGGTATGGACGTGCATATGAACGACCCGAGGTATGTGCCGCAGGATGTGGCGATGCAGGTGCGGGACATCGAGGTCAAACGGCAACGGGCCATGTTTGGGTACCCGCTTGCGACCGGGGCCGGTGGTATGACCGGTGGTATGACCGGTAGTATGACCGGGGGCATGGTCGGAGGTACAGGTGTGGTCGGAGGTACGGGTGTGGTCGGAGGTACGGGTGGTTCCGGAAACGGGATGCTTGGAAGTGGACTCGGGACCCCCGGATCTCTTGGCACCATCGGTAGTGCTGGGAATCTAAGCACTCTTCCGCTCAAGTCGCTTCCAGGAACCATTGGCCTTGGAAACGGTACCCTCGGTAATACTGCAACAACAGCCCCCGGAACTGGAACCCTCGGCAACGGAACCGCAAACGGAACCGCAACCGGAAATGGAAATGGAACCGGAACGGGAATGGGGACCCTCGGAACTGGCCCCCTCGGTGCGTCTCTCTCCGGCCCCAATGTCCCAGTTTCCGGACAAAATGCACCCGTCTCCGCACCCAATGCACCAGTTTCCGGCCCCAATACCCAACTTCATGGCCCCGGCTCCCACATCGGCGGCCCCAGTGCAAATGTGGCCGGAAGTATGGGTGTGCCTGCATACACACCCTACGCACTATCTGCAGGTCTCGGCGCGAACTTGATCTCTTCCAACAACTCCGCCTACAATATAGGCTCCTCCGTCATCAACAGCATGCTTGTGCCTGCTCCGGGTGACCACGCGCATGTAAAGAAAGAGGACCACGAGCTTGGCCTCTCAGACCCCCTCGCTGACTACGACCCTTTGAAACACTCGCGCGGGCTCAAACCGCCCATCCCCCCTCTTCACGTCCAACAGCAGATCAAAAACCCCGACCCAGTCGCCGAAAACTCGGACCCGCAGAATGTGATTCTGACCCGCTGTTCCCGATGCAAAAAAGAGTTTGTTCAAAACCTCCTCCGGGCGAAAAACCAGTCCACGGCCAGGGGCACCATGGAGCCCAAAATTTATAAGTTGTGTAACCATTGCCGCGACCTCCAAAGACAGCGGTCGCGGAGGTGGCAAAAAAAGACCAAGGATAAGGAGGGTGCGTGCCGGCGGTGTGGCAATGAAATTCCGGCCAGTGAACAGAACTATGTCTTGTGTCCTGTGTGCAGGAATAACCTTCGGTCCCGTAAGGCCAGCCGTGCTGCCAATGGCAGGTGTGTGCACTGTTCGGGGCCGATCGGTGAACTGATTATTTCGGGCGGTGGTGGTGGAAGCGGAGTCGGTGCTTCGGGCCGCGGGTCCGGTCAAGGCCCAGGACAAGGACAAAGTCTGGGACAAGGACAAGGACAAGGACAAGGACAACGCCAAAGTGTCGGAGTCGGGAGTGGAAGTGGAGTCGGGTCTAACGGACTCGGATTCGGCTCAGACCGCCGCCGCTCATCGGTTTCTCGTGCCGCAGACTTCAAAGTGTGTCAGAGATGCCGGGAAAACGATAAGATCCGGCGGACCAACCTTGAGAAAATGGGCAACTGCAACCGGTGTGCCAAGGCCTTGGAGCCCCGTGACCACGGACGCAACAAGGTGTGCACGCTGTGCCGGGACAAGAAAAAGAAGAATGGCGACCCGTTCGTCCTGCAGGCAGGCCCGGGCCATTCGGGTCTTTCTGGCCATTCGGGCCATTCGGGCCATTCGGGACGGCCCTCCACGGGCGTCCATGCCTCTTCGGGCGTGGGCGACGTTGCGGTGGATGTGTTGCCTTCGGGGTCATATGTGCCGGTTGAGGGCATGCTCCCGGGTGTTCCCATGCAGTCCATGGCCATGCCCCAGCAGGAGTACGGCATGAACTATGGCCAGATGGTGCCGGTGGTGCAGCCTGACATGTACAAGTCCATTCAGGGCCAGCCGCCCATGGACCAGCAGTACTCCTACTCCCGGTCATATCCAAAGTGATTGGTGCTGGAAGCAGGGGGATCAAGATCTGAATTGAAGCGAAAACAGAGCTGAGCAGAGTTGAACCGAGTGGAACAGAGTTGAACCACTCTGGAACATTCACGTGACTGACTGTTGATGCTGTACATTTGGGTGTCTGAATCAGCCTTGCAGATCTAAAACAGCCGAAGCAGCTAAAACAGAACTGCGAAGCCTCTGGTGTCTTTCAAAATGGTTTTGAGTGGTTTCTGAACAGGTTATGTGCAGAACTGAAACAGTTGATTCGTCAGCTGGTACCGAACGGAAGCTGTTGATCTAGAACAAGTTAGTTGTTTTGAAAAAGGCTTGAAACAGTTCTATCAGTTCTGGCAGCCCTGAAACATGGCTGAAAGAGACCTGAAACAGCTTTGAAACAGCCCAGAAACGACTAGAAACACTGTTGACTCTACCTGGATTCGCCGACGTTGTGCCGCTGCCTGAACGCTTTAGTGTTGCCTGAAATGCTAGGTTACCGTCCTGAAACACTCATGAAACAGACACACAGTGCCCGTGACAGTTGCCTGGCTGTACGGATATGCCACGTGACCCCGACTCCGGGCGCACTCTCCTCCGTCCGTAGCGTATAATCAAAGGGTTGCTTTTGACCCTACTATGTAATGTTTAGAAATACAAATATATCCCTCACCCACTTGTCTGCTGCACCGGCTCAAGTTACGGGACTGCACACAAGCCATTCTGGTCCATGCAGGCACTTACAATTCCCTGAATGAATGGCACTTGAAGCCTGTGGACCAAATCCGTCCAGGTGATTTTGAACGGCGGATATACTGGTGTTTCAGAATAGGCTTTATATTTCCTATTTAGGCAACGCTGCGCGGACATCTGCCTGCACGAGTATAAATATATTAAACAAAAAATTGCCCAATCGGGAAAGGAAACAAAATCTCCACAAAGAGACGGGGGAGTAGATTGCCGGAGGCACTGATGTTTGCAGACACGGAGTTGTCGTCTTAGACCTGTGCACCTGCATCTAGTCACGTCCGCTTCATAACCAATGCCTACACCTGCCTTAGCGATCACCTAACCACTTACCATGCACAATGCCGTCAGTACATCTGGACTGCACACACGCAACTTTAGTCAACATTTCCGTTTTTGTAGCTGACCGGGGCTACGGATCCACCGCCCTGAAAAGTGTTGGTTAAAAATACGGTGTTGGGATGTACGGGTTTCTTCCACTTAAATCCTAAGTATATTCAGGCAATGGGAGCGGGTGATTTTGCCAAATTTGGAAAGAGAGTCTTGGCAAGCGAGGACGTGCTTGCAAAGACCTTTCAACTCAACCCGCACAGCCTGCATGGATCTGCGTATGCAGCGGTTTACACTGCGGCGTAAGTAGTGTTTCTCTAACCATAAGATGCCCGGTGAGTGCGAGGCTCGATTTATGTGCGACATACATGGACATGCGGCGTCAAATGGTCTACATGCAGGCCCGACACTAAAAGTGCCGAGAGATTCCGGGAAATCCATAACCGGAACTAAGAAATGTCCTCCATCCTTTGCCGCATGTATACAGGACAGACACGTATAGGGTCCTCTGGCCTTACCCAAGCCTCTGTACAAGGGTACTCCAGATCTACTCAAAACAAATACTAGGAAATCGTATTTTTATGTGCCCCGTTTCATCAGTGTTTCATGTTGTTTACGCTATGCTCTGATGGCCCCATGTACTCTAAACTATTTTCAGAAAATTGTATTTCCCTATATTCATATCTTGATTATTTTTAACTGGTGCATCAAGATCGACGTTTCATGATTTGGGATCTGCACGTTTCACGATCCGTTGTTTCATGTTTGTTTGATTTGTGTCTCATGTACTTTAAGTTCTCTATGTCGGTCGTCCGCTATGTTAACAGATAATCGCCAAACACGTCGTTCGTCAGATGTTCTCGGCTAATCCCCCATCCATTGTTGTCGTATCAATCGCCTAAATCCATGCCATTGTTCCTGCTGTGCCTGCACACAGCGCACCATACAATCTTCCCATCAAGACACCTGAAACACTCGTAGCCGCTCCCACTCTTCGCGCCCTCCAAACCCACACGCGCAACTCCTGCTACTACAATTCTTCCTTGGCACCACGCCACTTTCTTTTGTTTCCGAAAAAACTGGGCACCGGCCTCCTTTTATATCTGTGGCCCGTGCACAAACACAAAACGCACAAACACAAACACAACCGTGAAGCAAGTATAGAGAGGACCGTGGAACCTTATTTTGGCCCCCCAAGATTTTTACAGCCAAACAAGCGCGCACTGCACACAAGCCCTCGCTGCCTACGCTTCCACTCCACGATTACCGCCGGAGGTGAACCGCCAAATCCAGCACGCCACGTCTTTTCAGTTTGCAGCCCCTCTTTTACCCCTTTACCCCTTTCTTCTGCACTTTCCGTGGCCATGCTCCACCACTGCAATACGTCGTCGGGCTCGTTGGCCGCCAAAGAAAAGGAGCTTCCGCCGATTCCTCAGCTGCTGCCCGGCTCCCCAAAACTGGTGCCTCTTTTACGGAACCTGTCGTTTGTTTCCGAGAAGCTGCCGGTTGTGTTACAGCTGCCGGGCTTTCAGAAGCTGCCTGTTTTCCAGCGCCACGATTTCCAAAGACTGGACTTCCACAGGCACGATTTACTGAGTCATGATTCCCAGAGACTGGACTTTCAAAGACACGATTCCCATTCCCACTTTGAGACCCGAAAACTGCCGGTTTCTCATAACCAGTTTGTTCCTCAAAAACAGACGTTTCAGAGCCAGAACTTTCCCAATCTGAGCTTCAGAGACCAGGCCTTCAAAGACCAGAACTTCCCGAACCAGAACTTTAAAGAGCAGAGCTTCCCGAACCAGAACTTTAAAGAGCAGAGCTTCCAGAACCAGAGCTTTGTGCCCCAGCCCGAACCGCTCATGTCGCCAAAGTCTCTCAACCGCAAAAACGTCAAGAAACTCCTGTTCGACCCAGCCCCCGCCGACCCCAACTTAACAGATGACTATTCAGCCGAAAGCAGCCGGTTCGACATTCTCCAAAAACCACGAGCCAAGAAACACCCCCGCCCAGCGCCGCTCCTCAACCTAGCCAAGCCTGCTGCCCCCACCGGCCTTGGAGCAGGCGGCCTAGTGTCGTCTCTAAAAAGTTTGGAGTTATCCAACACCGCCAGTGATCCCAATGCAGAATACATGACCAGAGCGGCGGGTTCCGCTTTGGGCGGTGCCGCCAACCGCCACAGCGTCCATGGGAAAAGGCAGACCATCATTTCGTCCATATCGCCTACAAAGTCCATGAGCACGCCGCTGCCCCGTGACTCCAAGCCTTTGACCTCACCTCTACCGTCCACACCTATCGCCACCACCTCCACGTCCATGAACTTACGCGACGAGGATTTGGTGCATCTCAAGGACTTGGGGTCAGGTAACTCCGGAGTGGTGCTGAAGGTGCTCCACATCCCGCTGCAGAAGACCATGGCCCGCAAGGTGGTGTTGATAGACTCCAAGTTGGCGGTGCAGACCCAGATCATCCGGGAATTACGCATTATGCACGAGTGTCGCTCTCCCTACATCATCGACTTCTACGGGGCGTTTTTACGCACGAACAACTCCATTGTCATTTGTATGGAGTACTGCAACTGCGGATCTCTTGATAAGATCCTACAACTCTGCGCTCCAAAGCGGTTCCCTGACTACGTGCTAAAAAAGTTGCTGCTTTCCATTCTTTCCGGCTTGGCCTATCTTTACGATACGCATAAGATCATCCACAGAGATATCAAGCCGTCAAACGTGTTGATGACGCATAAGGGTGAATTCAAGCTCTGTGATTTCGGCGTGTCACGTGAACTCACCAACTCCATCGCCATGGCCGATACCTTCGTCGGTACCTCGGTGTACATGTCGCCTGAGCGGATCCAGGGCCTGACCTACGGCATCAAATCGGACGTATGGTCCATGGGATTGATGCTCTACGAGTTGGCATCGGGAAGAGATGTTTGGAGCGATGAAACAGAGAACGAGGAGGACCATGAAGATGAGTCCAGGGCCAAGGCACCAGGCGCAAGGAACGCAGGCCCAGAAGGCATTTTGGATCTCTTGCAACGCATTGTCAATGAACAATCCCCTACACTTTCCGGGAAAATGGATATGGCATCGCATGGGCTTTTCGATGCAGATTTGACGTCGTTTATTGATGCTTGTTTGATAAAGAATGATTCTCAAAGGGCTTCTCCTCAGGCTTTGCTCCAACACCCTTTCCTAAAGGATGTTGAGAGCCAGGAGAAGAAGGTCAAGGTGTGGGCCAAGTCCGTCCGGAAACAGCACAAAGGTGATTGAGTCTGTGAACTGGTTTCACCAAGAATGGGCTAGTCCAGACTTTTCGGGGTGGGCCAGAGAAAGCACCAAGGCATTGAGACTCGGAAGGTACTGGGGTCTGATGGTATAGAAGACCCTGTGAAACCTACAACCTCTCCGAAGCATGGCGTTGATGGTTTCACTCAGATGGCAATCTGCAGGTTCGTCGAACACCTGGTGGTTCAGACAAAGGCCGAAGTCTCGGTCACAATGCAACCAGCGAAGGCTCCGGCGAGAAAGGGCTTCGTCTTTTTTGGCCCGGCTCTTTTTGGACAGATTCTGACGCAGTGTTGTATTCGGCTTCGCATTTAGTGGCTTCACATTAACTAGATTACCGGATTTGGAAAGAGTTCCTAATTTGGAAGACATTCCCGATTTGGATGGAATAGATGGAATAGATAATTTTTCTGAACTGGATGAAATAGATGGATTCGCTGGATTGGATGGAAGAAATGGGTTTCCTGATTTGGACGGAAGGAATGGATTTCCCGACTTCATTGGAATAGTTGGACTTCCCGATTTGGAAGGAACTACTGGAGTTATTGGATTTGATTTTTTCTCCGGTGAATCAGATGGTTCCACAATTCCAGAATCTGTGGACGTCTCCAGTTGTTCATGGCCTGTATTCAAGGCACCCATGGTCTCCAAGAGTTTTTCAAGCAAATACTTGTCCTTATATGAAAGCACCACCTGCAGGATGTACTTGTCGGGATGGTCCTGGTGGCACGTGGAAGGAATCAACGTCTTGCAAAACATCGTCAAGGTGTACCTGGCTTGGTTGTGTGCCATACCGGACGATATCACACACTGAAGGCCCAACCTGAAGGCATTGGCCAGTCGTGCAAACACAAGCACGTGATTGAACTTATTGGAGTACTTTCCCAAAAGCTCCGGTGACTCCTGCAACGCAACCACATCCGTGAACGTGAAGCGCAGATGGTCAAGCTTTAAATGGTGAATCACCAAGAGACAATCGTTTGCTTCTTTGGCGCAGTCATTGAGGAGAATCAAGACTCGCCCATTGGGCGATGCCGCCAACACCTCACTGAGCGTATCCTCACAAAACGAATAGAAGGGCAACGCAATGTCAAGAAGAAAACAACAGTCGTGGACGGAAACATGCTCACTCAACTTGACCAACGAGTTCTGGGGCAGGCGCACTTGCATATAGTCCTGGAATCCCCCCGCCAAGTCTTTTCCAAATGTTGGGTTCATGACACATGGCCATCTTCGATGCACTTCATAGGAGTCTCTTCCCAGCAATGGCATTTGTTCAATTCGTTTGCAGTTGATGCACAAACCTTTACCCCACCAATTGCCGGATTCGGCCATTCCATTTTTGGGTGCATGCACCGAGTCAGGGACTTTTCCGCTCTTCTCCAGGTTCAGTTCGTGCAAACACCGAGAATGGGGAAACACCAAGAACTTATTGGACGGCAGCCAAAGTCCGTCCGCTGAGTTGTGCACCCTTCCAATGGTGATGCGCCCAGGAACTGTGCTTGGAGCGCCGGAAAAATCGGTGGAAAAGTCCACGGCAACATGTTTCACCCGGAGCAAAACGCTTCCTGGAGGTGTGGCGAGCTCGTGCCGTAGGATAAGCGATTCCTTGATCTCCACGTGTTTCTTGGGCAGTTGCTGGCTGAAGTCCATGTGGTCAGTGCTGATCCTGCGTCTAATAGGCAAGGCACTGACAAAGTAAGGGAAATAATCGGGCGATTCATCTCCAGGGGTGTGGAGCACGATTTGTTGCGCCAAGGGAGTCGTCGTCATCATCTCCAAGAAAGAATCAGAAAATCAATAAGTTAGGAAAGCAATAAGTCTGGGAAGAACTGAACTAGAACTGAATAATGCTGGAACAAGAAAGCAATGGTAATAGTATGAGGACCAGTGAAAAGTTGACTTTTTTGAATAGTTGCAAGGGTCAGAAGTCTGATCAATGTTATTCAAAAAGTCTTTTGGTGGATCTCAGGAACTTTTTGGAATTGCTTCAATGGCTTTTGGCTTTTGGTCGGAAGCGTCTAAATGAATCTGGGGACTCTTTAAAGCGACTTAGATGTGATGGAAATAAGAGTCTTTTTATCGCCCGGATTTGGAAATGGGGTGGCTTGGCTAAAAATAATGCGCCAATGTGAAGTCAGTTGAGAAAATAAACAATCGGTGTGGATATTTTCTACCTCCTTTAAACAATCCCTGATAAGATACTCACAATGCAAGCGGGTGCCACAGGAGGAAGGACCGGAAGGATTCCGTAAACGGCAGGTGGAAACGAGGGTCTTTGAATGGGCTTTAATATCACAATAGGAGGCACGGGTTTCCGTACGTTAGACAATAAGTCAAAGGGATTAGACCTGGTAGTGGTTTAGGGTGGGATGTAGATGTGGTTTTTTTTCGTTTCAACGTCTGCACCTCTTTCGCGTACCTGGTCGAAGCTTGATGCGTATGCACGCTGTATCGCTTATTCCACATGGATGAGCATGTGCGCCCAAAGATGGCTATAGCACGTGCTTTCTAAACGTTGGGACATTCAGTCACGTGCAACATTCCCTCATCTCTGCCCTCATCTCTTCCCCTTCTCCATCATCCTTCTGTTTGTCACAGTTTCTCCTTTGGGGTTTTTTCCCTTCCACTTCCCTTTATGTTTTCCGTCCCCTCTTTTCCCTTTTCCAAGACCTTGTCGCTTGCCGGGTGTACGGGTGTGGAACAAAACGCACGAATCGCCAGGTAAAAGAACGTCCTGCACCTAAACTGCAGGTGGTGTGGGCCTAGCCCTGTTTCCCCAGTCAGTAACCACACAGAGTGTTTCTCATCCTGTTTTCCCAGTCCAGTTTCCTTTTTTTTGTATTTTGAAGATATCCACTGTACTCAATCCAATGGTCAGGAGAATAAGTTAGAGCCACCCCAATTCAGAGTTCAGTTTGTGGGTTTCTTTAATTCAAACACCAACGGTTTGGCCACGTGACGCGCCCCAGTTTCTCTGCGGCTCAGCCATGAATTCAACCTTGAACAATGAACCTGCAGCCACTGACCAGAAAAGACGTGACGCAACCCGTTTGTTCTTTAAGGGTTTCGCGCATTGTCAACAACGGCCCTGATTGTTCAGTAATTATTCGACGAGCCCCTAGGTGCAGGACTATAGCCTTATAAGTAGAGTTTGGCCAATGAAAATGGACTTCAGAGCCGTTTTCCTGGGGAAGTCCGAGCCGGAGGGCTCCATTCAATGTGCAGGCCTTCGGATTTGATGCTCGTATATATGGCTGGTGCTGGCAGACATTGCCGGATAGCGTTTGGGTCACGTGGGGGCAGCGCCACTACCTCAACCACCATTTCATCGTCTAGCCCCTTCGAGCTGCTTGAGGCATGAGCATGCAGGCGCCCACGGGTTCAATCTTCATCCTTGAATGTCCCCTCCCACATTCACAAAGCGGCAGGCGAGACTCCGGGCTCGGAGTGGCCAGTCACGTGGCCTTCTGGTTACGTCACAGCACCAGTTACGTGGCCATCCAGTGAGAACGGCGTAACTCTATGCACCCCGTTCCATTTCGAGCAATTGTTCCCGCAAAACCAGCTCCTCAAAACCAGCCCCCCAAAACCAGTTTCCCCAAAACCAGCCCCCCAAAACCAGTTTCCCCAAAACCAGCCCCCCAAAACCAGTTTCCCCAAACCGGTTCCTGCAAAAACAGATGACCCTTTTTTGACCAGCTGGAAAGATCAGTAAGCCGTACTCTTCATTAGTATAAATACAGTCATACCACACTCCCATGGAATCCTATGACTCCAATCACTACGTGTGATCATCCATATAAATCGCATGCCCTGTAAACCCATAGGTAGCCACATTCATCTTTGGGTTTGAGTTAATTTTCAAGTGGCAAGGAAAAGTGTAAGTAGGATAAAGAAAAGTATCCGTCCCTTTATTGAAAATTTTTAAAGGAGAATCGGCGTCCTTTTATATCCCTGACGCACGCAGTGAGGGGTTTCAGATTTGCAACCACAAACGCGTGCGGTGGCGCATCTCGTGAGGGGTTTGTAATTGCAGCCACAAACACAAATAAGTATAAATAGAGGCCTCACCCCTGCGTCTTTACTCCCTATATTTTTTTACCCCTTCTCTTCTCTTTCCTTCTCCCCCCTTCTCTTTCCTTCTCCCCCCTTCTCTTTCCTTCTCTTTCCTTCTCTTTCCTTCTCTTTCCTTCTCTTTCCTTCTCTTTCCTTCTCTTTCCTTCTCTTCCCTACATCCTCCTCTACCTCCCCCACCTTTTTACCCCCTTCCCTTCTCCTACCTCCTTTTTCTACCTCCTTTTTCTACCTCCTTTTTCTACCCCCTCCTCTCCCCCTCCATTCTTCATCCTCTTCCTGCTTTCCCTCCATTCCTTATTCTCTTCTCTCTCTGCTGTTTTATCTTTCCTTCATTCCTTATTCTCTTCTATACATCCATCATGTGTTTGCCGCCGTGATCCAATTGTGATTCGCCTCTTCTGATTCTCTCATCTTCTGATTCCAATTTACTGGCTGTTCTTTCCTTTCTTACAATTCTCTCTCCTCATCCAAGTCTTCTTCTATTATCTATTGACTTGTCTATGATCTCATTCTCCTACTTTCCCTCCATTTCTCTCTACTATCAGAGCTTACCAACATATACTAACGAGTCGACTGAAAAGGGGGTCTACTAGGGCCAAATCTCTGACTCTTTTGCTGATACATCACTCGTGTTTAGAACTACTACTCAATTGCATTTGAAGTTATAAAATCCCAAGCTCATTTATCAAGTCTAGTACAACCTGGCAGTGATGACCAAGGCAGTGGATAGATCAGAATCAGAAAAGGACAGGCGACAAATTCGAGAGTGAAGGAAGACAGAAGAAGTCTTTTCCGGTGTTCCTCTACACACCAGACACCTTCTCTAACCACCTCTAGACAGACTCTAAACAGGCTCTAAACAGACTCTAAACAGACTCTAAACAGACTCTAAACAGACTCTAAAAGACCTTGAAACACTCTCTAACTGCTTTGAAACATATCATTTGAGAACAATAGAATCTCCGAATCCATCTCTCACCTCATCTTTGAACACTAATTCCCCCACTGAATCTGTCTTCACTGCCCACGGAACCATCTCAACATACCATCTCAACATTCCATCTATCTAAACCATTCCAATGCATCCAGTCATCTCAACCACCAACTCCCAATCCATCCAAACATTTCCTTAACTAGATCATTGACCAACAACCATTGACCCGATTCATCAACAATTGGCCAATGACCAATGATCAATGACAAATGAACATTGACAATTTGCCGTTTAAAATTGAACATTGAACATTGAACATTGACCATTGACCATTTATTCCCGATGCATGGTTCCTGATTCCCGATTCTTGGCCCTTTTTTAGCCCTTTCTTGGCCCTTTCTTGGCCCTTTCTTGGTCATAATGCTTGATTCTTGGGTTTTGACGCTGACTTTGATCTTGATTCACGTTCATTCATTCTCAATTCATAATTCTTGATTCATAATTGTTGATACTTGATTCATGTATCATCATAATCCCAAAAGTCGTCACTTCATCACAGTTGGCGCTTTTTCCGCTCGTTTTCCTCCAATAACGATAAACGCATGGCCTCCTCAATCATCTGGTCCTCTAGAGAAACCAAATACGGAGGATTGCGAGCCCCGGCCGCCAGCGACGACGACTCTCCATCTTCGTCGATGAGTAGGTTTGATGCGTGGATGGCGCTGGCGGTGGCTGCCTTGCGAGCCAAGCGGCTCCGGGCCGACAAAAGCTTCTGTTCCCAATCGGGGCGGATGTAGTCTGTGGTGACGACGGTTTTGGAGTCGACTGCAATGGACGAGCGGCGGCGTGGTTTGCGGGCCGTGGTGTTGGCGGGCGGAGAGGCCGCCGTGGAAGTTTCCGAGTCGGGCAAATCCACGGCGTCTTCAGGGATCGCCCCGATATCCGACCTCCGGTACTCGTTGGGCGAAAGCAGACTTCCGAGGCCCACGCGTACATCGGGCCAAGGCTCATACGTCACGCCAAAGTTGGACATGGCACAGTATGGACAACTGGCAGGTTCGGAGATGAGATCCGAGGGCGCCGTGGGCGCAGTTCCGGGAACACTTCCAGAAACACTTTCCGATGTAGCCGATGGTGGAGCAGTGACATCGGATGTTGATGCGGTGACGTCGGAGGGCGGGGCCGAAGAGTTGCCGTTTTCGTCGTGCGGCGGGTGCGGGTCCAAGCGTTTGATCTGCACAAAGCACTCACTGCATATAGGCTGGCGGCAGCAACGGCTCAAGTTCAAGTTTTTCGGGAAAAAGAGAAAACAGATCGGACACTCGGCCGCCAGGCCATACATGCGGACCACCAAGTCGCGGGAAAACACGGCGCGGTTGGGAGTGGCGGAGCGCAGGGCCGCGGAGTAGTCGGCCTCTGCCCGGTTTTTTTCCTCTTTGAGCCGAGCGCCGAGCTCCTGCATCCGCTGCCGAAGTTCCCGTTTGCGCTGCAAATTCAGCGGGCGGTGGATCCGATGGTCGTCCACATCTTCTTCCTCGTCTTCACTATAGGCCAGCTCGAGTGCATGTAGCGGGCTCTGTTTCACCAAGGCCACGATCTCCTGCTCGGTCCACGAGGCGTCGAAATCCTGAAGTGGCGTATAAAAAGGGGCTAAGCGTCGATCAATGATTAGCTGCCGGACAATATTGGTATCAAAATCAAGATTCAGCTTATATATCCCGTGCGGCGCCAAGTACCCGCCGTCCACGGATTCGTGGTAGCGGATAATGAGTTTACGGGCGTGGGCCTCCTTTTGGGAGAGCTTTTCGTCGGCTTTGGCCGAAGGTTTGCGCAGGAGCAGCGCCGAAAACAGCGTGGACCGCCGCCCAGACCGCGAGCCCACGTGACTGTGCCCGGAAAAGGTCTGCGATCTTTGCCTCTCTTTGGTAGGTACGTTGCCCATGGTGTTGCTGTGGAGTGGAGTGTGGAGAAGTAACCGCGCGGGTATGGTGCACACCCGTGCACCGGTGTGAGTATATGCAGAATTTTGATTGAAGGTTAGTGTGTGCAGGGACCCTAGACTAGACATGGTATACAGGAAAACATTAGCACACCTAAATTTAGTGCAAGGAGCCAGGGTTTTGATACTCCATACTTTTGCTCTACTATGATACTCTTTTTTTAAGCTCTCACTTTATGTCCTATGATACACTATATTCTTACTTTCACTTTATGTCCTATGATACACTATATTCTTACTCTCACTTTATGTCATATGATACACTATATTCTTACTCTCTCTTTATGTCATATGATACACTATATTCTTACTCTCTAATATGGTACTCGGTACCTTAGTCTATACTGTTAGAACCACCTGGTAGTGCTCTAGGTATTCAGTATTTAAGCCTACCCTTCTAAGAATACTTCAAAGAAGCCCCAAACCATTTAGAAGTACGGCTGAACCAACAGGGGTAAGAACATCATCATCTTGTTCTAGTGGAGAGTTTTGTATGACACGTTTCTCAGTCATAACGAACCATCAACAAATATAATCTAGGTGACATATATTCTTCGAGAACTGAGGCTAGTAAAGGTAGACCTAAAACAGATAGAGTTATAGCCACTGATTTGAGTCATTTCAACTTACACAGGGCAGCAGAAAGAGGTATGAGAAATTTAACTACTCTACGTTTTACAGGTCTATCAGACTTTTGGAACCTTTGCTCTGGTTAAAAGACTTAGTATACGGTAAATTAAAGTAGTGAATAGCAATAGGTAGGAGTGACCACCCAATGACTAGTGAGTAGTGTGTTGGTGTAGTAAGGTAGATTAGTAAGTAATGAATACCTAATGTGGTTTTAGTAATACTCTTCCCAGTACAATAATGAGTAGAAGTGAGTGTGCTGCTGAGAAGTAGTAGCAGTTATACCTATTGCAGTATTAATATTTAAAGAGTGAATATAGTAGTGAGTATAATGGTAGTAGTAAATCTAGTGTAGTAGTAAATATAGTGTAATAGTAAATCTAGTGTAGTAGTAAATCTAGTGTAGTAGTAAATCTAGTGTAGTAGTAAATCTAGTGTAGTAGTAAATCTAGTGTAGTAGTAATGGGTGATTGCCCGGTGTAGTATTAAACAGTCTGACTTGTCAATACAGTAAGTAGCAGTTAGTGTGATAGTGATTTGTAGTGTTTATCCGATGGTAGTATTATGTAGCATAGTAATCAAGAGTGAGTAGTACATAGTGTAGTAGTGAATACTAGTGAATACTAGTGAATAGTAGTTTGAATCAAGAGTGAGTAGTAGTGAATAGTAGTGAATACTAGAGAATAGTAGTGAATAGTGTTATGTTCTTTATAGCGTATGTTACCTGGTTTGAATAGTTTTGAGAAACACTGTACCCTCACTCACATCTCACTTACATTTATACATATACATATATATATATATATATATATATATCTAGCATTCGCAGTGCAGGCTGTGGAAGAAGAAGGTTTCTCACGAATTGGCCAATAAGCCACACACTCTCAGCCTGGAGAGCAGTAATGAATACACTATTTTTAGGGGCCAACTTTATTTTCTTATTAATCATGTTTTTATGTTTTAATATGGACCCTTCTTTAAGTTTCTTTAAAATGGGGGTTTGTTTTATGTTTTAATTAAGTATATAGTGTTTTTTATATTTATAATGTCTATGTTAGATCCACGATAGAAAGGGCCCTGCCTATAGAGGTTTCATGAAGCCTACTCTGTCCAATCGTCAGGCCATCATTGTACGAATAACTATGATGGCTGTGATACAAAAGTTGCAGCCATCATAGTGAAGTTTGCTGGCCATCATAGTGGATTCTGAAATGGCCATCATAGCGGATTCTACAATGGCCATCATAACACTTCGTGCAATAGTACTTCATACAATGGCCATCATAGCACTTCGTGCAATGATGGCTACCATTGTTCTAGTGGAGAGTTTTCCGGTGTCACATTTCTCTCAAAGTTATATAAGTCACTTCGGTTCCTCTCTTGAGGAACCATCAACAAACATAGTATTAGTTAGGCATACATGTATTAAAGACCGTGACCGAAACTGGTATTTGAACCAATATTCAGAAACTAAATCAGAACAATATTCAGAAACTAAATCAGAACAATATTCAGAAACTAAATCCGAACAATATTCAGAAACTATATCAGAACAATATTCTAGAAGTACTATTCAGAAACTAATTCAGAAAGTAGGATTCAGAACTAAGAGTTACTAATCTTCAATCCATGACTTTGCATGTTTTTGGTCACTCTTCATGGTCCATTGGCCAATGACATTTCCATAAAGACAATGTATTTTCTGTACCTTCTTAATGAGAGAATTACGAAAGAAGGGAATGCGCACTTTATGTGCGCCACTGACGGGTGTCTCTTCTCACTCTTTCACTCTTCTGGACCCAACCCTCACCCCTCACCCTCACCCCCTCACGTCA
>NKZO01001537.1:0-14489 GCA_002370185.1 Metschnikowia sp. 01-655c1
GAGAAGACGAAGCGAGGCAGGTTGGAGGACATTTAAATAAACAAGAAGCGCGTGAAGCGATCACACGTCACGTGCGGGGAGGCGCGTTTTGTCTATGACGCGAAAGACAACGACTGCTCAGGTAATACTCAACTTTTTGAAAGATATATTCTCGAACTTCATTGACAAAACTGCTTCGTAGTATCAAACAAATTGACGTAAGAATGGCTGGTTCCAGATATATGTTTGTTNAGAACTTATATCGCTGAATATCTTGTGTTATACCAGTGTTGAGACATGATCAAGCAAACAACCACCAATGTGCTTCTTTTAAAATAAATGTTTAGTTTTCTGTAGCGAGAGAGTCGGATGTTTTAGGTGTTGTGACGAATTCTTGCAGCCTTATTTCTTGGGGGAAGCTCTTTTATATTGTTGGAACATGAGGAACCAGTACATCTCTGATGTACTGCATGTTCTATGAGACTGCATGTAAGCAGGACAGATGAAACAGTTATATACAGGAACAGACGATATTGAGAAACAGGAGCCTCGGCTCCATGTTTCCCTGAGACCGCGGTCACTCACGTGACTGTGGTCGTGTGAAGGCTCACCCCAATATAAAAGGACAAGCTCCCGCTATTCTATAAGAGTATCCGAAATATATATCAACTGAGGGAGGACATACCAAGATGTCTCCCACGCCAAACCCATCAATATCAATTAGTGTAGTGGTACTGATGTTCACCAATGACTTGGACTGATTCTCAATAGACGAGAGTAGACGACGTCCCGCGGAAAAAGGGAGCGGGCGGTAACATAAGACGATATAGAATAGGAGACGACATTGAGTTGATAAGAGTACTGAGTATAACTTAGATATATAACCGTTCCAATCTATGCGTTAGTAGATGATAAATTACAACATTTTGACACCCTTGAAAATTTAAGTTGTACTCGATTTCCATTTCTGGGGTACCTTTTCGGGGAAAGCCTGAAGGCATGATTGGCCAGATACAATACTCATCAACCAAAAATGCTCTAGTGAGTACTCCATACAGAGAATTCAAAGTTTACATACTCAAGTAAGAGTCTTTAGCGTATTGCAAACATTCATACGAATAAATTCAAGGTAAAATTAATTTAAGATCCAAGTGGGGAACCTTTTTTTTTATTGGTAGCACGAACGATGGGACACGGTGTGCACGTGATTGAATTTTCTAGTTCCTCAACGCTATCAGGTATACTATTTTAAGAAAACTTGGCTTATTCGGTTTAAATTTTTTTAAATAAATTTTTGAACTGGTCACGTTTACTCAAATTACCTATTTAGCATTTTCTGAGCTCCTACTTTAGTTAACATTTCAGTTCTACAAGAGTGGTCTAAAGTATGTGTTATGCTCTTTAGAACATTTATGCCTAATCGATACTATATTCGTTGATGGTTCCCTTTTACTGAGGAATTGGTAGTATTTAAATATTCTGCAGGAGAGCAATCTGTAGTAACGAACTCAAAGGGGCGTGGTAATGGCGAGGGGTAGCCGTCTAGCTGATTAACTGGGCACGTGCGCTCAATCCCTGTATGGGCAGATTACTAACCATCTTGGATTTAACCGTATGAATACGCCATGGTAGGCAAGAAATTGAAATTAAGTTTACTTCCAGAAACCAATCTCTCCAAATCTCTCTTTTCTCTTTTCTCTTTCCCTAATTTAATGTATATTTTGCTTCACATTCATCTACATTGATTGCGCAGTATTGATTGGAATAATTGGTTATTCTAAGTTGTTATGGAGCTTTACATCAGCCTATGCCGCATTAGTGGGGTTTTTAAAGCAACAACAGCTAATCTTCGGACAGAGCACATGATAGATCACATGACCAAATATATAGGACCATTGGATATTTCAACTGCTCCATTAACAAAAGAAAAAAATATAGAGTACGGTGAGAGTAATAGATGTAGTAAATTACTGTCAGACCAATATGATCTTCAAGTGAGGTGGGTGTTCCATATCATCGATTTACCCTGTAGATACAGAGTCGTTCTGAAGCAGGTAGTGTATGAATCATTAGATAAATCCGATATATTGGGAGCAGAAGGGTGAAAGTAAATAATGTGTTTGCAGGGGAATATCGAGCGTGCTGTACTCAGAAGAAAAAGACAAGAAGCTGAGTCTACCAAAGCAGGTGACTCTAAATCTGAGACACTTCCAAAACGAGTGATATTTCTTGAAAATTTGAATGCATTCATCTGAGACAAAAGTGGTGCCATCAGCTCGTCATCTCCTCAGGCACATTTTTCTCATTCCGGTCCCTTGCTCCATTGTGAGACCTAAGGAAGGTGTCATTAATATTCTATCTACATGTTCTGTCAGAATATTACACTGTAAACCCACAACCTTAAGGGAAGCTTTAAGGGCACACACAAGAGTTAAATGATAAAGTACCACCTCTGTTGGAAAGTAAAAACCAAACACTCTTTTGTAGTAGTATGTACCTCAGAAGAGGGGTCTCTGGGAACGTCCGCGCACACCGAGGTGGATGCGTCTTATGCTGCAGTAAAGCCGTTTTTTTCTCGATCAAGTTGACAAGCGGATTCATGATTCCTTAGAAAAAAGCTTTTGATCCCACATCACCATTTGAGTATGTAACTGAGAGGCCTGTATTCAGTCTTGATCCACGAGAGGATACAATTCTCGTTTGAGAATTCACCCTACCCACCAATCTACAACACAAAGTATCAGAACACAGGATCAAAGCTTATAACTCTGTTCAAGGGTTTTCGAAGGCTTGCTTCTAGTTGCACGGGTCATAAAATTGTTCCTCTGCACCTTGTGCGGAACTCAGTTTTTGGACTTGGTGCGTACTGAGGCTCAATCAATCGCATAAATGTCTCGGATCAGGCACCACTTTTTCCAGTCTCAATACGAATTCACTAGTTGATTGAGTATGTGTTTCAAAAGATACACAGACCTTGGTTAGATTGGGGATTAAAAGATAGTGCAGCCACGTTCAACTAGGGGACGAATTTAACTGACGTCCATGTTGTTGGCGCTTAACGCTTTGCGCTTGCAATTGTGGAGCAGTGATAACGTTTGTTAGATTCATATAAACTCGACCTAAGGGCGTCGTGACAGATTGACTTATCCGCCCTGTCTCAACGAAGCGGATTACGCCTTCTTATAGGCCAAGTTATATTGGCCTACATATCAGCCAATATGCAGGATGTCTTAATTACTCCTCCTATCGACCGTTTCCTCCTTACTTTAGAAATGTGCTCATCTGCTCATGCATCAAGTGTTATGTCTAAACTTGCATGTCCCTCTATTGACATTCCGGCAGGACACGTGAACCTGAACTTTGTTCACGTGCCAGCAGGCACGTGCCCATGAGGTACATATGTCCCGCAAGTTCAACATACCAGTGATGCACCGTGTGCAGGTCACTTACGTGCTGGAGAATCAACCCAAGTCCTCAGTAAACATCAGTGCCTCTACTCTAATCAACATTGGTAGTTTTGGTGAGATATCGTGGTATATTCTTCCTCACTTGATATATATTGTTGATGGTATATAATATGGGCAGCTTGTCCTTTTATATTAGGGTGAGCGTTCACATGACCAACGTCACGTGAGTGGCTGTGGTATCAGAGAGACAGCAAGTTGCTATCCGCGGCAACTGTTTCTCAACAGCACCAGATAATGCACGTGACGAATCTTCCATGCACGAATCATGCGCGTTCACCACACTGTTAGCTTCAATGTGGAAATTAGTTATTTGGCTATTTCTCCAGTATACCAGATACAGGTTAGGACGGTTAAAAGATATATGAATTAAAATCAGGTAAAAAAAATTAGATAATGAAAGGCCCAAAGGCTCGAAAATACTAAATTCCCAGTCTAAACCGAATGGCTCATATCTGTATCAGTGTGAACTTTATGATATAAGGCACGTGAAAAGTAAATTCCAAAAGAAATGTTAGTCTTGATCAGCTCTTGGTCTTGGCTCTTGCAGGAAACAGAATTGTCTTAAGCCTTTCAACGGATAAGCCTTCACATGTTAGAGGTATTTTCAAAAGCAAGTTCCTTGTCTCACCTTTTCAAGCTAATTCAAAACAGCTTATGAATTTCGTAGGAACTCACTCGTCCCTAGTAAGCCTCAGTTTCCTGTGTAGCTTCAGTTTGGTATTCATATTCTTGTACAGAGCCATCTTCGCCTTCTTCAATTTCATAGACCACGCAATGGTTTCCTCTTTCGTCAATGAAAGTTCTGAAGCCCTCTTCAATATTCATCTCACCATCCTTCCCTTCATTTCCTTCACCACCGTCAACGTTCAACTGAACAATTTCAGTACCAATGTCAGTAAGTTCGGTTCCATCAGGAAATTGAACCTTGGTTTTCAAACCACTGGATTGGCGCCAGCTGAAGAAAACAATCTTCACAGGGTAAAAAAGACCTTTTTCAAGCTCGATGGAGGCAGTCTCCACATTGGTGTTCACACTACCACCTCCTCCGTAAGGACCAAGAACACTGAGGTCCAAATTAGTTGTGACACATCCCAAAGCGTCGCTCGAACAAGAAGACCCAGTTCCAAGCTGGAAAGAAGCTCCATTATCGGCTCTCACTTCGAAAGTGTGTTGACCAGACTGAGTGGCCTGGTAAAAACCGCTCAACTCCATGGAATAATTGGTGGTGGTCATCTGGTGGCCATAGATTTGGCCTTCGACAACCTCTTCAGCGCCAACATCATTGACGACAGAGAAGTCACAGTTCTGAACACCATCAATGCGCGACAAAGAGCCAAACTTCTTGTAGCCTTCAGTAAAGAAACCATCTTGCCATCCGTCTTGAGTATTCAAGGGGTAATTGAAAACATTGACCAGAAACCCTTTCAGAGTAACCGAGCCTGCCGCGCAGCCTTCTTTAGCAGCGAGGCACAGAGCCAAAAGTGTCATATAAATTGCGAAGTGATTCATTGTTGATGTAGTGAGGAGTGAAAAAAGTAGTGGGTCCTATGGCCTTTAAATATTCGAGAAAACTTTACTTTACTTGATCTGATCTTCAGACGCGTATATCTTGTGCACCGATTGGGAACTTTGGGAGTACGCGTATTGCCAAAAAAGAAAATCGTCCGATCAACCAACTTGCTTAACAATGTAGGGGTGCAGAATTTTGAGAAGATGTGCGGCCAACAACGAATCAAGTGTCTTTGTTGCGTCCCTTGTTTCAAGTTGTTCCTTTCTTTACCCGATGGAGAAAGTCCACATCTATTCCACACAATGGGTGCGAAGAATAGGAATGATCTACAGATTTACCGATCTGCAGGTTGACCGAACTGCACATCTCAAGCTCTCCAATCCCCCTTTCACAATTGTTTGGGTGAAGCTTAATTTGGAATCAAAGACGACTGTTTCTCAACACAACTCAACATGAAATATGCTCGACGCTAAACCTACTGAAAAGACTATTGTTGTGGTCCACTTCGGGTACTGAAGTTTATTGCAATCACGAAGCTTTTCTCTGTACAATCGATGGGAGTGTATACAGGAAACAATCCAGGGTGCGCTGGTTTTTGCAGCTACAAAGTGATGTTTCATTCAGGTACATAAGTGCTGCGCCCCCTTCAGGACCACCAATTGCTTCTTTTGAAGGATCTAGAATATTAGTCAATCAAGATTTGTTCAGTCTTTTCTTTTTCTTCGGGACACCCCGATCGGAGCAAGGCTCAGGAAAGTCTCGGGTATTTTGTTGACTTCTTGTTATACAGTACCTATGCATCAATGTGAATTGATGCTTGTCGGTAAAGGAATAAAGTGTTACTTGTTGATAGTGGGTGCGGTACATAGGTTCACGCTAATACTGCAAAGGTGCGAAGAGGGCTGTGTCAGGACGATGTGATGTGGATATGGCGTGATCGAGCAGCATGGTTACGGGACGTACATTTAACAAGGGTCCACAAAACTAATCTTAAGATTTTCATTTACGCAATTTAAGATTTTGGCATTTTCTAGTATCGGCTGAGCATTCAATCCCTAAATATAGGCGGAGAAATGAGCTTTTAGCTTTAAAGTCGCGCACTCACTACAAACAGTCAATTTGGACGTTTCAGGTCTCCACGAAAACTTTATTCATATGAGTCTCGTGTAGAATTTCTACTGTCCCCATTTGAGATGTAATGTTTCTGTTTTTTCGTTCTTTTGTTTTTCGTTTTTGTTTTTACATTCACCTAAATCACAATTCACACTGCAAATGACAGGTGTCAACAACACTGTTGTTCTAAAATACTACTGTGTCGAGCTACGAACGAGTTTGAGGAAATAATCAAAAAAAAAAAAAAGAAAAAAACCTACTTCTCATGTTAATTTTGTTCTTAAAATAGTTTAAAGCCTTGCCAAGCAAATGAGTAAAGAATGAGTAAGTGAAGAATGAACATTAATAAGCTATATTACCGCATTTGAACAGGCTTTTTTCGGATCAAGTCTATTAAGACTAAAGAAAGTATCTTGCGTAGTGTTATATTTCTTGCTAGATACCCTAATTGATTAGAGTCAAGTACCATTTTAATATGAAAAGAGTTCGCATTTAGTGCACTGACAAATGCAACAGTGGCTGCAATCTACCGTAGTGAGGGCGCACGCAAAAAAACAAATGTACATATATTTTGAGCTGAATCATTCGGACAAACTGCAAAATATCAATGAGTAACTTATCTCATACTTGGTCGTTTTTTTATTGCAGTATATGAAGCCTCTACATACTTTCATTTTACATAAAATCACAGCTTGTAAGGCAGAGAGAGGCCTATTTGGAAGCGTATTTGCTTGCACTCACACAGATTAAACATCACAGTAAACTATGCCATGTAATATAGGTATTTTTGAGCTTATTGTTAAATAGTTTTTCAAATCTAAGAAGTAAATGGCCTAACATTGAATGATGCTAGATTCTATTTTGGCAGTCCCATGATTACAACTTCAAAAACGGTTTTTCTGGTAAGTTTCAACCTATGTTTTAGTATATGTATTGATAAACATACATATGTAAGTTGTGCCTTACAAGACCGAAAGGTTTAAACGGTGCAAGGCGGGTGAAGAGTTGTCACCCGTCATGTTGAGAAACAGCTCTTGCATTCTCTCTAACACCGCAGCCACTCACGTGACGTTGGTCATGTGAACGCTCATCCTAATATAAAAGGACAAGCTGCCCATATTATATACCACCAACAATATATATCAAGTGAGGAAGAATATACCACGATATCTCACCAAAACTACCAATGTTGATTAGAGTAGAGGCACTGATGTTTACTGAGGACTTGGATTGTTTCGCTACTGGTGCGAATATGGTGCAATCTGCACGAGACCCTAGTTGAAAACTAGGCTTCTTTGAAGGGTGGATTATACGTTCTCCGGCATACTCTGGAAGTTTTATAACATATTATTCACATTTTCACAGATTAAGTGAGATGTAGATATGATTGGTGTTTTCGCTGAAAGACACTGTTTCTTGAGGACAAAAAGATATCACTTCTTACTGTTAGATTCTAGTTATGTCCAGTACTCTGTTTTAGTGTGTTTTGTATGTTTATTCGTCGATGATTCCTCAAGGAGGAACCATCGCACCTTATATAGACTGGTCCGGCATAAAGGAATAGAGGTCGTATTGAGGGCCGAAGGCCGCTCAACATCTGATCGACCAGTGCAGGGTTTCAGCATCCACATGGGTAGTGTACTACCCATGGTCTAACACTTACCGCTTATTATTATAAGCGAGAAGTTGTTACCTATTGTTTGACATCTACAGCCAGAAATCCTTCTTGTATAGCATAAT
Organism: Metschnikowia sp. 01-655c1; assembly: GCA_002370185.1. Classification (NCBI taxonomy): domain Eukaryota; kingdom Fungi; phylum Ascomycota; class Pichiomycetes; order Serinales; family Metschnikowiaceae; genus Metschnikowia; species Metschnikowia sp. 01-655c1. Next base: position 7,810 of record NKZO01001537.1, read on the forward strand.
TGTAGTGTTAGGCAGAAATATGATCTAAACAAGAATAAAAACATTGCTGTTATTCAACTCATATCAAAGAGATTTCTAGCTCGACTGTTAGTGATATTTCCGCTGCTCATATTTCTGCATGGCTCAAAGAGATCCTAGAATAAACACCAGAATGCTATTAAATTACCCAAAAGGCAGTAACAGTTCTAAAATGATATACATGTAATGTATAAATCAACTCAAGCAGCTTCTTTGCTTGAGTTTATCTTTCTAGCTCAAACAACCAGTGATTTTCCCAATCAACACATTCTATGTCCACGAACTTATCCAAAGAAATTTGGATTTTGATCGCATGATATGAGATTTGACAAAACATCTGTAACCGTGCAGTTTCAGCGCAATAATCTTCGTAACTTGTACCACCTAAGTGTAGTCGGTGTCTTTGAGCAATTTTGGTACATTGTTAGGTTATTTTTGGACTTTTGAATTTAAGACTATAAGTACTATAATTCTTAGACAGTTTCGAGCAATTAAGAATCTGAAACTAGTACTAGTGATTGTTAATAATGAGACGTTATACGATTTGTACTTGCGTTCCTGCAGATATAGCCATATGTTAATCGTCAAAAAGTTTAACCGTCAAGTAACAGATCACCTCACTAAAAGCTAATCAGGTAACAAGTTCGTCTAATAGACGTTTAAGGTCTTTGATACATGTAAAAGTAGATTTTTTTAATTTGTAAAAAAAGCGATTATCGCATCATTGAGTGGGTACTAACTTATAAGAAATGAGTTGGTAATTGATCCAGATGATCCCGGGACTTTGAAATAGTAAATCGAAAAAAAATTGAAGAGGATCCTTTGAATTCGGTACAAGGGAGTATTTTTAGCTAACGAACGTCTCGTTGACCAGTTCGAGAATTTCATGATCTCGTCAATTGCAACAATTCCATTAACAAAATGAGCAATTCCGTTAACAATTTGTGTCAACAAGTACCTAGCATGTACGGAGTCAGAGTACTTCGAGGATGTGTTATATGCATACCAGTGATGCACAGTGTGCAGGTCCCTAGTGGGTGAAAACTCTTCACCAGCCTCGCACCGTCCAATTCAACTTTGGTCTTGTAAGGTACAACTTACATGTCCCTGTATATCAATACATCTACTAAAACATAGGTTGAGAATTTGCAATCCAATTAAAATTCTAAAAGAAAGTTTGTTTGATGGTTTCTTGATTGAAATCACAATTGTTTTACTTGACGAAAATTTATCGTGTATCAGTTTCCCCTCTTATACTTGCTACAATACATCTCTTCTGTCAACGAGTACCTAGCGTGTACGGAGGCAAGGTACAGTGTTTTTCAAAATTATTCAAACCAGCGCGGGAATTGTTTCAAGCCACACTAGCAGAATCAATACAAACCGATAATTCAAAAACTTTTGTACTTATGACTTGAAAATTGCTAAGGATCAAGGATTTGAAATAAACTGTTTATGTGAAGTCTTTATTAAACATTAAAAACAGTAACTTTTGGAATTATTGGATTGTTCAATTTTGCTAGTGTGGTTTGAAACATTTTGCCGCACTGATTTGAATAGATTTGAAAAACACTGTATATCGTGGATATGTTGTATGCAGACAATAGGGTTGTGCAAGCCTCAGAAGAGAGGAAAAGTATAAGACGCGGCTGCGACCCTGTCTCTTTGATCTTGTATGGTACGATTTATATACCCCTGTATATTAATATATACGGAAACATACGTTGAAATCTTCACCTCTCGTAACATTCCAAATTAACGACCTAAAGACTATAAAAGCAGTGGGATCCAGTTCCGAATTAACTCATTATCAACTACTTCAAGTATTCTCCCCTCTCTACGCTCAATATGAAACTCTCTCTCCTTACTTTCGCTCTTCTCCCAGCTGCTTACGCTGCACCTGCTCAACCTGATGCTGAGCAAAACCAAAAGATCGTGGATGTGATTGGTAACATGACCAATAAATTGCTTCTTGACACAGAGAAGTTTGCCCAAATGAACGGTATGTTGTTGGAAGATATGGTGACTGTTCCTGGAGTTACTGTCAAGTCGAACAACCCAAACAGAGCTGTGAAAAGGGGTTGGACTGACTACCTTCCATTGGTCAAAAGCCTTACCAAAAACGTCTTGGCAGGTGTTGGTGAAGTTTTGGATGTCACCGGCTTCGGCGAGGTAGGCGATATTGTTCGGGCTGTCGGAGGATTTTTGTAATCCACCACTGGTCCAGAATATCATGGCTCGGGTTATCATGAGCCTTTATTCATTGAAATAACAATATACAACATACAAAAGGTAATGAGACACCCAAAGAAGTGTAAAGGCACCATTTGGCTCTTGGAATAATATTAGGTCCAAAGTAGAACTCATAGATTTCGACATCACTTTTTTTTATCTTGTACTTGAAGCACATGATTCTGCCCTGTTGGTGACCCAAATACCCACCTTTTTTTTCAAAAAAAAAAAAAAAAAAGATAAAAAGCTTAAATTTTGAACTTAGACTCATTCAAGTAAAAATCTTTTGGTATGTATATTTTGATCTCCAAAAAATTTTGCTGCTGCTTGATAGTCTCATTGAGCTGAGGCTAGCTGAACAATAAGACTGGCCCGCGACAAAATGTTGTCGCGACTTTTATTGTTGACTATAATTGTTCACTAGTTTGTCGTGTCCAGTCGTGACTATGAAGCTCATCGCGGACGGAACACACCCAACGTCTGACCGAACAAGGTACGCTCCATTTATTCGACACACAGGAACCTGGCTAAAGTGGCTGGCAGTACCAATAGTCACTTTAGCAGATTAAGCAGTGGATTTAGTACTCATAGTTATTTGAGTGTTGTAGGTACTGACGTCTTTCAGCACATGGGGATGCTAGTTAATGGATGCTTGGCTGAACTCAAATGAACTATTCAAGTAGCCATTGAAGAATAGGTACTTTCCAATCTGTGTGGTATCACCTCAATAGATGCTGACGGAGAAAGCAATGGAAACTAGTGGTATTTGAATCCAGATACCTTGTGAGAATACTCTATTTAACGAGAAATGTTGTGTTTGATGAACGAGATTTTCTCATAATTAGCTTAAAACACGCATACGGATCAGTTACAAGGTAAGTTAATTGATTATACAAAAGGTTATTATTATAAAGTTTTAAGTGTTCACGAAAGTATGTTTCGCACATCAAAGTGCATCATCGTCTGTAATCCTAGAAAAGGAAGGCCATTGCCATGAGCAAGATCGAAGAACCAAATGACTGTTTGGAGCCAGAGCCAGCTTCAAAGGTAGATATAGTAGGCTGAGTGTTACCCGCAGAGGAAGAGACTACTCCAGAGTTACCAGAGTTGGCTCCGTTTCCAGAGTTGGATTCGTTTCCAGAGCCTCCCTTGGTAGTGATAGTCACCGTTGTGGAAGAGATCGTGGCAGTCGAGAAGCCACTGCAAGGAATCACAACAGTAGATCCAGAAATGACAGTTGTCACCCACTGGTTAGTGGTACCAGTAGTAACATTGTCAGTAGGAGTTGGATTTCCTGGTGTTGAAGTTTGCTCAGTAGTGCATGGAACGACGACAGTAGAGCCAGAAATGACTGTAGTCACCCACTTAGTAGTGGAGGTGACAGTATCAGTAACCACCGAAGTTCCAGGCTTCACAGAATGGTCAGTGCTGGACACAGGGTAAGTAGTTGTGACGTTTGGCTAGTAGCCTGGCTTCACAACTGTCACGGTACACTTATCAGCGTCAGAACAGTCAGATGGGGTATAAGTACCTGGGGTAGGGTACTGTCTGTTGGTAATCTCAGTAAAAGTAGTGGTAGTATGACCAGGGGTAACAATGGCAACTGTGCAAGTAGCCACTTCAGTACAGTCGGTAGCAGTGTATGTGCCCAATGTTGGGTACTCACTGTTGGTCAACTCGGTAAAAGTAGTGGTGGTTTTCCCACATTGACCTTCGCTGGGGGAAATTTGGTAAACCATATCGAAGGTATTGGTGGTTTTTCCTGAGGGGTACTTGATGGTAGAAAAAAACTTCCATTGTGTCATCTCATTCACGTAGACAATCTTCATAGGATAGTATAACCCTTCTTCCAATGTGAGTGTTATATAAGTGGTGATAACAGCACCCAGGACGTAGGCTTGGTCTTTTTTCTACCAGAGAACCGGGCGATTTGAGTCACGCTTTTCAGGACATCAGAGCAGCAGCTACCAATACCGCCAATAAACTCACCGTAGCCATCATCACCCGATAAAGTAAAGGTGTGGTCACCACTCTCTTCTGCTTTGAAGTAACCCATAAGCTCAACCGAAAAGTTAGAAGCGGTAATTTCCTGGCCATAAATTGTCCCCATCTAGGGGTAGTTTTCATCGTCAACGCCATCGTTGATTTGGATATTAGTCACCCCATCAGCAGATGCAATCCAACCCCCATGGTTTTTGTAATCGGAAAAAAAAACGTATCAGGGTTATTACTAGCGGCTAAATCGAAAAGAGTGTATTTGTAGAAATTAGCTTTGAAACCTTTGCTACCGACATTGTTGAAGTTACAGCCCTCAATGGCGGTTGCAACATTAGCCAATGCCCCAATGAGAAGATAATTGATGGAAGAGATTCTCATAGTTGACTGACAAAAAAACTAAGGGATAATGCCCCCTATTTATACATTTTACAGCCATTCGTATTGCGAACCACAAGAGGAGCTTACAGTCGGAGGGGTGCAACTATGCATTCTGTGCATCTAGTGTTTGGCTTGTGCAGGTGCAATTTCTTTCGAGGGGCAGCGTTAATGCGTCACCCTCAAAGGTGCTCCATTCACGAGGATTCGAAGCATTATTGCTCTTGACCAGGCTTACATGAAAATGACTGTTTGTCTACTGCGGAAGACCCATTTCTCTCGGGAATTGCCAACATCGCACTGATTAGCATTGTACTCCCACTATTGTGGAACCCCAGCTGGGTTTGACCAATGTATACAGTTGAGTTGACATTAACTAGCATAAACCCCACCACTTTAACAGATCAAGGGTGACATCATACAGTAGCTGATGGTAAACAGATAAGTGCAGTTGGAAATGGTATGATTAAGCTCTCGTAATTACTCGCATTTTCGTTATATCGTAGTAAGATCAATGCAAAATCGTGCATATAGCAATTTGTGCAACTATAGATACAAGGTTGATTCCGAAGTATAGGATTATTAGAACATCAAGAAAGTTACTATTCATAGTTCACTGGTTTGAAGAATGTGTTAGAGGAGTATTTGGGGTAAAGAGTTTAATTGAGCATTTAGTCTTTTACTTCGTTTGATATGGTCTATAAGTACAGTGGTCCTTCTCGGAGACTGTTGCCTGGACTTGTTAACTTTCAGACTTACTTTTATTGAATATGATTTGGGTCCAGTCCACCCCATCACTTGACCCTACGGAAGAACTCACTTCTCTATAGGACGCTGAGAATCTTTTCTCACGCGGCCCGGCGACTCGTCCGTGTTGAAAGTGAGCAATGAATGATCATTTCAGAAAAGGAAGGCGCACACNCTCACGCGGCCCGGCGACTCGTCCGTGTTGAAAGTGAGCAATGAATGATCATTTCAGAAAAGGAAGGCGCACACTCATGAAAATCCTAGAGTGTGCTATACTTACTTCTTGATGCTATACTTACCTTTTCTATATAATAGGAAGGTCTAGCTCTCATATCATTCTTATGTGGAAAGTTTAGCAGAGTCCTGGAAATCTATATAAGATAGGACTCTGGTCCATACCCTAGTGTTAGTTAACTAATCAGAATATTGTCTGAGAGGAACATACAAAGATGTCCTCTACTTCCAGACCCACCAGAAACAGTTCCTGTGTAACTCCTCAAGCATTCACCTATCTTGATGAGACTATGAACTTTATCAATGGTGCTCAGTATAGTATGCTGGACTGTACTCCATGGTTATTGAAAGGTCCTCCTGATGTACCTACCATAAATGTTCAGTTAGTGTTAAGTAATCTACAGTCCGTCGTCCTGCATATCATCGCTAGTCGCTCCATGCGTGTGACTGCTTTGTCAGTTTCCATCCACGCGTTAACAGGACTAAATATTAGCGAACCTAAATAAGAGCCTTTGCATAGAGACTTGCCCTTCACGCAAGAAAAGTCATGGAAACATCTTTATACAGTCTCGGGATTAGTCTCAATCTCGACAAAAACAGAAAAGCTTGTACCAGCAACATTCTGGTCACAGTGAATCTGAAATTGTAGACATTTGATTGTAGGTAGTCCAGCCGATTACTATATATTGCTTGAAATACATTCTGCCATTTGAAAAGCAAAATTATTCCGCTTTCATGAGGCGCTTCTGTAAGCGATCTTGATTTTCAGCATATGTTGGTGGCTAAAGTTTAGTTTTAGGCTAAGAATACTAAACCAGTATTCGGGCCCAAACGGGTTGTTCGAAGCCGATAGACTTGCAGAAGAAGTACTGTATGTGGGGCAACGAAATACCATTGATTAGTCTGCTTGCTGCATCGGCTGCAAGCTCTGCATTTGGAGCAGCAATACAAACAAATCAGAGTGGAGTTTTGATGGGCTGATACGTTGGCAAGCTGCCGAACCTTCGTTCTCAACAACTCCAGTATGTATGATGTATAGATACGGAAAAGAAGCTTCGCAAAGTGAGAATCGCCCC